>BSBK01000089.1:1132500-1317500 GCA_027943335.1 Chamaecyparis obtusa
AGTGGATAAAGCAACCACCTTTTGTAGTCAAAAAATCCAACTCAATGTTGTCCCACCAACAGTAAATACATAGCGTGTAGTACTCTGCCTGCTATTTATATCTCCTACCAAATCTGATTCAACATAGCCTTGTACAGTAGTAGTAGATCCCCCAAAGTGTAAACACTTACTGCATGTAACTCTCAAATATCTAAGAATCCATTTGACTGCATTCCAATGCTCAGTACCAAGGTGACTCATATATCATCTAATGACTCCCACTGCGTGTGCAATATCTAGCCTAGTACATACCATTGCCTACATTAAGCTCCCAAGAGCTGAAGCATAAGGTACCTTAGACATTTTAGCCTCATCTTCTGATGTCGTAGGACACATCTCCTTAGTCAATTTCAAATGACCAAGCAAAGGTGTGCTAACAGCTTTGACATTCTCCATAGAGAAACGTTGCAACACCTCAATATAATCAACCTGAGATAAAGTGAACTTCCTATTTTTCCTATCTCTGCAAATTTTTATACCAAGGATTTGTTTTGCTACCCCCAAATCCTTCATAGAAAAAGAATGTGCTAACTATTGTTTCAATCCCTTAATGTGATTCATGTTAGACCCAACTACAAGAATATCATCAACATATAAGCATAAAATAATGTAGCTATCATCATCCAACCTCGTAAAGTAAACACAATGGTCAGAATGACACCGAGTGTATCCATGCTCATTCATAAAAGTGTCAAATTTTAATATACCATTGCCGAGGTGCTTGCTTCAAGCCATATAAACTTTTCTGCAATCTGCAAACCAAACTCTCCTTACCCTTGACCTCAAATCCTTGTGGATGTACCATATATATTTCTTCATCCAAATCACCATGAAGAAAAGCTATTTTAACATCAAGCTTCTCTAAATGCAAATCTTCAGTAGCCACAATACTTAAAACAGTACGAATAGAATTCATTTTAATAACTGGAGAAAATATCTCATCAAAATCAATGCCCTTTTTCTACACAAATCCTTTTACAACTAACCTGGCTTTAAATCTTTTCTTACCTCCATCCTCTTCTTTCAGCCTCTAAACCCTTTTGTTTTGTGAAGCCCGTTTACCTGCAGGTAACTTGCATAAATCCTAAGTTTTATTTTTCAGCAAGGATTCCATTTCCTCTATCATTGTAGACTCCCACTGAATCTTTGTATCCACCTACACAGCTTCATTATAACATTCAGGTTCACCAGCATCTGTTAACAAAATAGAATACAAAGAGGGAGAGAATCTTTCTGGAGGTCTACTTAGCCTTATTAATCATCTAACATTCACTGGGGTGTGTGCTATTTGTTGTTGATATTGTTGCGGAGCATAAGGAACTACTAAAACATCATCTTTAGGAGTATCATCTAGTACTACATAATCATTTTCTTTTTTCTCATCCTGCTGCAACAGATCTTTGTACAACACTTTCTCATTGAATATGACATTCCTGCTTCTTACAATTTTATGATTTTCAAAATCCCAAAGCCTACAACCAAATTCATCAATGCCATATCCAAAAAATACACATTTCTTTGACTTATCTTCCAGCTTGGTTCTATTTTCAGAATCTATATGTGCAAAAGCTTCACAACCGAAGGTTTTGAGAAAAGAATAACTCACCTTCTTACCACTCCATGCTTCCTTTGCAATACCACAGTCCAAAGGAGTAGAGGGGCCTCTATTGATTAAATAAATAGAAGTGTTTACAGCCTCTTCCCACATGTTTAAGGGCAGCCTAGCATGCAACCTCATACTCCTTGCACATTCCATTATTGTCATGTTCATGTGTTCAGCCACTCCATTTTCTTATGGAGTCCTTGGTACAGTTTTCTTCCTACGAATACCATTAGAGGAACAATAATTTTCAAATTCTATGCTACAATACTCACCACCATTATCAGGTCTAAGATATTTTAACCTTTTACTAGTCTCGTTCTCAACCAAGCATTTCCATTTCTTAAAAGTTTGAAATACATCAGATTTTTGTCTAAGGAAATAAATCCATACTTTTCTTGTTGCATCATCTATAAATGTAACATAATATAGAGAGCCACCAAGGGAAGATACTTGATCTGGTCCCCATACATATGTATACACAAGCTCTAATCTCTCATTTTTCTTTTCCTTCCCACTCTTTACAAAACTAACTCTCTTTTGTTTTCCATAAACACAACTTTCACAGAAATCCATATTGACACATTTCAGACCAGGTAAAACTTTCTTTGAATGAAGTAATTTCATACCTTTTTCACTCATGTGCCTGAGTCTGTTGTGCTAGAGTGTTGTGTCAGAACCTATAGCAACAGTTTGATGTTCTTCTTGCTCAAATGCAACCATTGTTCCTGAACATTCATTATCTTCTGAAACAATTAAAGTAGAAGGAACAGTATGACCTATACAAAGATATAAGGTGCCTATTTTCACACATTTTTCTACTACTAAGGAACCTTTTGAAACCTTCCAATTTCTATCATTAAAAGTAACTGTGAAACCCTCATCACCCAGTTGCCCTGCTGAAATCAAATTCCTACTCAGCCTTGGAACATGTCTTACCTCTTGTAGTAGCCAATGATTCCCATTCTGCAACTTAATCTTAATTTTTCCCTTTCCAACTATCTGACAGGGTTCATTATCACCCAAATAAACTTGCCCAAAATCCCCTTAGACATAATCAAGAAAGTAACCTCTATGGGGTGTAGCATGAAATGAAGCCCCAGAATCTAAAACCCATGAATCATCAATACTTTCTAAAGAAAGAAGCAAGGCATCCTCTTCGGGTTTATTACTTACCACATTTGCCTCCTTGTTACCTTCTTGTTTGTCTCCTTTATTCTTTTGAGACCGGCAATCTTTCTTCTTATGACCTAGTTTTCCACAGTACCAGCAATCATTTGGCCCTTTAGATTTAGACCTCTTTCCCTTTGATTTTCCTCTTGATTTCCCACAATTTCTAGAGTTGTTTCCTCTCTCATTGGTTCTACCTCTACTTTGTGCATTTAAGACACTACCTGGTGTGGATCCACCTAAGATTTTCCTATGAATTTTTTCACTCAGAATAACAACAATAACATCATCAAAATTTAGGGTATTAGAACTAGAAATAGAGTTACTAACAGCCATTACCAAGCCATTCCAGCTTTCAAGCAAAGAACACAAAATCAAGAGAGCCCTGACTTCTTCATAAAAAATAACATTGACAGAAGTTAATTGACTAGTAACTGTATTAAACTCATTTAAATGATCAGCAATTGACCCACCTTCGACCATTTTCATATTAAACAAATGCTTCATGAGAAATATCATATTTGAAGTGGAGGGCTTTTCATACAACTTCACTAGGGTTTCATCAAATCTTTATTCATTGTTGCTTGTGTAATATTGAATGCCACCGATTGTGCCAGGCATAATCGAATACTACCAAGAGCCTTTCTATCAAGAGTTGTCCAGTCCTCATCAGAAATGCTTTTCGATTTGTTGGCTTTTCCTTCCAACGGCCACCATAGATCCTTCTGATAGAGATAGTCCTCCATTTTCATTTTCCATAACTAAAAGTTCTTCCCATTAAACTTGTCAACCTTCAGCCTACCCTCATCTTCCATTGCTCCCACTCAACTTTGAGACTCCCACTAAATCATGAGATCTTCCTACAAAGGATCATTGAAAACAACCTCGCTCTGATACCACTTGTTAGGATTAACAAGGCAAAAATAACAATTACATGCAAATATAACCAATTATCAGAAAAACATAAACCACACATAAGAGAACATGAGACACAAAGATTTAACCTGGTTCACCCAATCCCTAGGCTATGTCCACCAACAGTGAGTCCAATATTATTATTATCTAGTGATTACAACCTGATTACAATCTGTAATCCCTTACATCCCAATTCTGCCACAAGTACTAAAACCATACATTATGAAATCCCTAACCCTAAGCCATATTATACAATATTTTTCCACTTTAGGGTTAGAATGAGTTACAACATGTCGGCCCAAAAAAAGCTAAAAATATGTCAGCCCCAAAAAAATTGTACAATACTTTCCTGATTAGTCACCACAAACTAACAAGTATATTACCATGAAAACAGCCAATAATTAATGAATTTCAGATTCTACAAGCTCACTCCAACAAAAATTTATTTGTCTTGACCCCTATTCCTATGATGGTTTGGACTTCTATTTTTTGCTAATGAAAGATTTGTTGATATTGCATAATCTATTTGTAAACATTTTGTACAAGATTTCATATATAAATAAATTTGTTCTCTATGTTAGAGAGTTATCTCATATAATTTTCATTGCCATTGTTTGTCTTATTTCCTAACAATTAAAGCACTAAGATAGTTTGTGCATGCTAATATAATATAGAATACAAGAGGTTATAATGTCTTTGTTACTTTAAAAAAAAAACACAATGGTCACTATATTCTCCTAAAATACTTTTTAATACCCTTGCTTATTTTTCTTTTGATTTTTAATACTTTTTAATAATAGTATGAATGCACCATACTTGTTTTGCTTCTAATTTTATATGCTTGCATGTTAAGCTGTAAAGATTGGATGAATCAGTCCAAGCTGCATCGAATGTTCATATGTGAATGGCAGGTTGAACTATGAACAGAGAGCCACTGATCATTTATTTTTGGCACCACCCAAATTATAGGCCAATCAATTTTGAAAACAAAATTTATGAAGCCCAATATGAAATAGGGATATAAACAAGAACTATCCACACAGGTTATAGAGACTAAAACCTTGTCATTGATCCATACGGGTATAACACAAAACTTTACAACAATTTAGAAAACCCGAATGATATTATACCATTGTTTACTTTAAAACTAACATGGGTGCTGAAACCAAACAGAGAGTTTATCAAGATAATGGTTGCTGAAACAGATTTACACAAACCAATTAACTCAAAACACAAACCCTTTTTCGAATAATTTAATTTTAACTTTGGTTGTGTTAAAGGAACTATGTTGACTTTATTTTGTAGTTGTTTAACATGAGAGTTTGTAGATTAATAGGAGTTCACATTTTTATGGGAATGTATATGGATGGTTCTAATGCTTTGCCATTACAATAATTGAGCATTCATCATTTGGTATATGAACAGGTGAAAAATATGCAGACATCCAAACATGTGTACTGTGAGCTTTCCTGCAACAAATGGACTTGTGATGATTTTCACAATAGAACATGTGTGGCAAGAAAGCTCAAAATACTGCTTAGGAAAATATAAATGTTCATCACCTATGCATATCAGATTTGATCAGAGAAGGTATATGCACAAGTGAAAAACATGTAGATTTGACCAAGAAATGTTGGGAGCTAGACCCAACAACAAATGGAATTATCTCAAGGTGAAATTGAAATTTTTGAATTGAATTGAATTTTGAGACAACTCTAAAAGAAGTTGAAAGAAGTCTTTTGTTATCTCCAATAAGTCTGAATAGTGTCTCTAACAAATAGTCTTCAAGAACATTTACTATTTTCAAATAATAATCCTGAAACTGTCACGATTTCATCCCTTACACAATGTGTTAACTTGTTAAGTAAACCCTCCATAAACACAACACTGGTTTACAAATTGAACAATGACCTGACATAGAGTTACATTACAATTAGTTCAAAGACTAACACAATGTATCTTAACCATACTCCAAAAAAAACCTTACTCAAATTAGGGTTTGACATATAATCATAGACAAGAGAACTCAAAATGAGGTTTAAGATTTTAATGAAAAATCAACAATATGTATGAAGCCCAATATGAAATAGCAAGGGATATAAACAAGAACTATCCACACAGGTTATAGAGACTAAAACCTTGTCATTGATCCATATGGGTATAACATAAAACTTTACCACAATTTAGAAAACCCGAATGATATTATACCACTGTATACTTCAAAACTAACATGGGTGTTGAAACCAAATAGAGAGTTTATCAAGATGACAGTTGCTGAAATAGATTTACATAAACCAATTAACTCAAAACACAAACCCTTTTTCAAATAATTTAATTTTAACTTTGGTTGTGTTAAAGGAACTATGTTGACTTCATTTTGTAGTTGTTTAACATGAGAGTTTGTAGATTAATAGGAGTTCACATTTTTATGGGAACGTATCATTCAATTGAGCATTAATGCCCATCAATATCTAGTGAGATGAACATAACTCATGTACCTCATGCTAGTGTGCTTGGATTAGACTAGACATTATCCAACCGCCTGTGAGGGTTGTCACTGTTATTAATTGGTGTAAAAGGAGGACCGATTGTATGTTATAGCACTTTATAAATACTCACTATTTGGATAATGTCTATTCTAATGAAAAATCATGTATACAAGGTATCCAATCACACTAGCATGAGGTACATGAGTTATGTGCATCTCACTAGTTAGAGATGGGAAACTATGGCACACTAGTATCTGTGAACTCCTATTAATCTACAAACTCTCATGTTAAACAACTACAAAACAAAGTCAACATAGTTCTGTTAACACAACCAAAGATAAAATTAAATTATATCTATCCCTAAGATAAACTAAGTAGCCTTCATATATTTTATGTCAAACTACTATTAAACTGAATGTACCCTAGATGTTTAATAAAGAAGAAAACCCAAATTACTTTCATAGCCTACATAAGGAAAAAAAAATTCCTTCACAAATGAGGGTGCTAACCACAAAACCAATATCCTTCCCCATATAAAAGGGGAAGTGTTCACACTCACTTTTAGGTCAGCAGTGTACAAAGAATATAATGCCCACACAAGAGGAATAGATATTTTAACAAAGCTATTTTTGCTAGTCATGTCAATCAAATCCCCAATGATGCAGAGATATGCATCCAACAACCAAAAAAAAGGTCTTCAACACTCTAATCCACACAATAATGGATTCTAGGATCGATTCTAGATCCTTTACCCACACCCAGGTACACACTCCTGATGAGCCTAGTTTCCTAGTAGCCTTCTAGACTGATTTCACAAGGTTCTTACCAGACTTTCCCAAAAGACTTAGGAAGATAATCACATATTTGGATACCCTTTTCAGGGTTATACAACATACTGGAAAATGAAATATTGTTCCTTTGGACCAACTATCCATACTAGGACTGGTGCTTTGTGACTAGCCCTCCATTAGGTCTCCTTTTCCAAAGCAACACCCAAATCCACACTCAACCAAGACTTATCTATCATATACAGATTCTAAATATCCTCCAAAACCAAATATTTTCACATTTTCAAGGACCACTAACAAGTTTTAAAGTCTCATTCACAAAACCCTCCTTTTAAGGCTTAATAACGTAGAGTCTTATCAAACACACCCTTCCACACCTTCTTAGACCCCAAAAATGGATCTAACACCATATCTTGATCATAAAGTGGTCTTATATGCAAAGAAAGATGGTCCTCCAATGGACCAATCGTCCAGACCTTGACTGTCCCCAATTCTAGTGACCCTTAAACCGAGCTATCCAAGCAATCTGAGAATTTTCTTCCTCTTCACTGTCTACCCTGCATTCAAGAACATTTTAAACACATAAAATAATTACAATCCATAATTCACAACTCCCTTCCATTCATCAAAAACATTAAGTACTATCTCATTACCATGTCCTCATGGTATTTCATTGGTGCACTGTGCAGGAACAGTCACTGTTGGTTGTGTTTCAACACACCAACTTCCTCTACACTATTAGACACTCATGAATGGATTAAACTTGATAAAAAACAACCATTCTAACATACCCATTATGCAAGAAAAGGAAACAATCTTAAATCCAATCTTTGCATCTATCTAATCTGACTAGTGTATACCCTAACTATACAGGGATAGTCATGTCCAGAGGACCCAAAAATGCCTTCAAACCTACACAAAACTATTCATAACTCCAATGACATGCAACACCATACCCTATAAATCATTTTGATCCATATCAACCATAAAAATAAACATTTTTCAATAGAATAGTCAGATTGTACCCTCACGGGCAGTGACTGGCAGATTACCAATGAATTTATGTTTTCATTACTTGAAAATAGTTTCCATTCATTGTTATGATCTGGAATCAATCATTAACTTTTTCCACCCTCTTCTCTACATCTAACACATGCATATAACCACAAATAAGCCTCTTCAAGGCCGGTTGTAACCACCAACTAACTGGAAGATTCTATTGACAATTACTTACTTGTTAAGTTTGGTTGTCTAGTGATTCTTAGGCATTGTATTAAAGGCAAATAATAGTTGTGAAGAAGAAGTGTCAAATTTTTTAGTCATGAAAGACAACATGACATCCCATTACTAAGAATCAAATAAACAAATGTCGTGATGTATAATAGTGATAATGAAAGAAATTATAAGAGAAGAGGTGGTCATATCAAAAACCCAAGGAATTTGATGGTAGAAGAAATAATAATGAGGTTTATGTAGATCATTGTGAAGATTTTGACTGTGATAATATTACATGTCATGGTCACAATACATTGAGGATAGCTTAAGGAATACAACAAAGGAACAGTCATGGTTGTTGTTGAATTATTAGTTGAGATGGCCTAAACAAGCCTGTAGTCAATGATAGTAAACAACAACAAATTGCAAGGATATGACAGATCTATCAATGGACAAGTAAGCAATGAAGGTGTTGTTATAAAAGACAAGAGCATACAAGAAATGGATGTTTTTATTGCAAACGTTTCCATATTGGCAGTTGAGTGACAAAGGATTTTTGAGGGAAGTCATTAAAAGAAGCATAGATGACAATCTTCATATGGGTTAGAGCAGTCTTGTGAATATATAAAAGACTTAAGAAAATGTGACAAGGTTAGTCTTAAGTACAAGTGGAATGCAAGGGTAGTTAGTTAGTTTATAAATAGATTCATTAAGAAAAATAAGACATCCAAAAGCATGAGTATAAATTTATAAAAAAATGTGGCATGATCAACACGAAGTGATACCATAGTCATGAGACCTTATGTTAGTGAGCACTATGAGGAATGGATTTCACAATGAAAGAGTATGCAAGAAACAAAGATAATGAAATATCATGAGCCATGCAAGGAGATGGTCAAATATAGATGATATGCATGCTTTTATGTCACTATGCAAAGAACATAAATAATGTTGCAGGTCAGTTCAAAGGATAATGGTTACAAGGAGAGGTTCAAATTAAGATTCATAAGTGTAAGAATGTCAAACAAGTGACAATTCCATAGGTTCTTTTGAGTGGAATGTGATATGTATCATACTAGGCAATTTTGAGATAACAAATACATTACTTTGTAGACTTCATGAAGTGTAATGTTGGTGACAGTGTCGTAGAAATAAGATTCTTCATAGGTCAAGATGTATGATGAATGGTCAGTAATGAGTAAGATATTAGAGGCATTCATGAGGGTGCACTCTTAAAAGATACAAAAATATGGCATAGATGCCCTTTATTTTCTCCAATGCCATCCTAATAAGCCAAGCACCTTAAAAGCATGTTTTTCATGTGGTCTATATGTATAAAGACCAAGTTGTGATAGTTTAGAACTAATGATTTTTTTTTTGGACATAAACAAGCATCTAATGAGAAGATAAAAGAGTTGGAAGATGTTTCATTGTAACTTGAAGGTATTAGTGAACATATGAATAAGCACATTTACTTATATTTAGCATGCTTCCAATCCATTAGATCAATTTTCAGAGGTGTGATGATGCAGATAAATTTTCAATAATGTGATCATAAGTTAAACAACTTTTTCCTAGAAAAAGATAAAATTATGTGTAAACTAGAAAGTGGAATAATTACATAAAGATTCCCTAGCTTCATGTAATGTGAAGAACATAATAAGTACCTCATGAATGTAATAGCAGCAATGTATATAAACAGAGATCAAAATCTCAAACACTTATACAGTGATAAAAAATGTGCCAGCAAATACACAATACATGATGCCCTGGCACATTGCTCATGGGCCCTACCTAGGTAACCAACAAGTACCAATAGCATAGAATCATAAAACAATGCTAGACAAATGCTTTCCAATCACTTGATCTTATGGAATGTGGTGGACTGTGGATCTATCTCATTGATCGCCTCAAGAATCTTTGCTAGAGTAAACATCTTTTGGAAGTACAAATTGGGTATTGTAGATGCCATCTACATAACTAGGAATATAGGGAAAGATGATCAAAGTTGAGTGGTAGGAGAATATATTGCAAGAAAGGGATGGAATAGGGACAAAGTCACATAAGTGTAAGAATTCTTAGGTGAAAGCAAATCTAGAAGTGGCCTGGTGGAAGTATAAGAGAGATATTGTCATGGAAGACATCTCTCTTTATAAAGATTACTTGGATGAACAATTATATAAATGATAGTCCTTGGAATCATCATTCTATTTGATGGAATGCACTTCCAACTTATATGCTAGCTTGTGATGAATTTTATAAGGAATGTATGCCTAGGCTTCAGATCCGAACACTAAGAGATGAGAAATATTTGAATTTTCTTTCATCAAACCTTCATATGGAGTACACCCTTTGAGAACCCAAGTCACTATTTACTATTTAGTTGATGATGTGTATGAAATAGGCAGCCACTTCTCCTTGGAACTTAACATCCACATACTTGACATGAATTATGCATCTAGCTATTTACATAATAGCATTGTGCTTTCTTCTAGTAAATATTGGAAAATGTCCTGATGGTCCTGGTAAGGACCATAGGACCAAATTCATGTAATAGGGAAACATGATGCATAGGTTGGTTAGTTAGGATTTTAGAGATTTTGATGATGTAATAAGGTCATAGAATGACCCATGCTAAATTTATAGGTCCATAGGAGTTTATTTGAATATAGTTTAAAAAATTCAAATATTTAAATCCTAACGACTAGTGTCAATTAGAAGGGAAAGCTTGTTGAAAGGCTTAAATGCATTTGTAAACAAATGGAACTGATTGGAATTGGTTGGAAAAAATTTCATACACCTTATATAGCATGGTCAAGGGATAAGGAAAGAACAGTATGGAGGGGGAAGCATTTTGTACAAACTGTGTTGTTTGGAAACAATAAAAGTAACCAATTTATGAAAATTTCCTTATGGTAGTTTGATTTTATATATTGCATAGTTCTTGAATGGTTAATGAGCATTAATAAGTGTTAATGGAAGCAATTTTCATGATTTAAGAAACTATTGTAGACTATTTTTTCTCTGAATTTGCTAACATCGTATTAAATCTGAGTTTTTCCTTAACTATTTTGAGTTTCATGATGATCCCAGGATCATTCCATGGATGTAAAGAATTGTTACTTATGTAATGATCATGTTGTAACATATATGATATGAAAATAATCTTAAATTTTAGAGGAGTGTTGAAGTTTGGTGATCACTATATGCATATTGGTTGAAGGAACACCAAAATTGGAGGCTAATGTATTGCAGTAGATAATCTACCATAAGGAGGGTACCTTTTTACGGTTGAAATAGTTAGTATATGTTGGATATATGGTGAACCAACATTTTTTTGGTTGATATTGGGTTTAGAAGGCGTACATTAAGTAGGATCTAGTTTAAGGAGGGTTTAGAGGACAATTTGGGGATTTTGTATGTAGGAATCCTATAGAAACAAATTTGATTATATTTTCCTATCATTATTAAATTGTGAAATGTATTAGATTTTACACTGTAACATGATGTGGTGATTTGTAAGGAATTGTTGAATCTCTTTGTTGAAATAATTGCTTCCCTTGCCTGATTAAAGACATTTGAAATTTTTGAATGTCAGAAACACTTCATCCTTGCTTTTGATTTGGTAGAACCAAAGTAATTGAGAGTGGTCATCGAAGAAGGTGAGGAAAGGCTTTATTAATTGGAAAGGCTTCTCAATGGATTTTTCCTACAATGCAATCTTCTTAGACCCAGCTTGGAGGATTCTCACAAGAGATTCCTCTAATTGTACTGTGAAATTCTCACATCAACCCATAGTCTACTTTAGGTTTTAAGTTGTTTGTAAAAAAATGGGGGGATTTTTTTTGTGCTTCAGGTTTAGCATTCAAAAATTTAGGGTTTTGCAAGTTTTTGTTGAGTCACTGAGTTTGATTCAAATGTATATAAACAGAGATCAAAATCTCAAATACTTACACAGTGATCAAAAACATGCCAGCAAATACACAATACATGATGCCCTGGCACATTGTTCACAGGCCTTAAGTAGATAAACAACAAGTACCAATAGCATAGAAGCATAAAACAATGCCAAACAAATGCAGAGTAAGGAAATCCTTATAAGCGGTCCTCCTTTTACACCAAATAATAGTGGCAACCCTCACAAGTGGTCCTCCTTTTACACCAAAATAATAGTGGCAACCCTCACAAGTGGTCCTCCTTTTACACCAAATAAAAATGGAAACGCTCACAAGCAGTCCTCCTTTTACACCAAATAACAGTAGAAAACCTCGCAGGCGGTCCTCCTAAAATTCTCACCAAATAACAGTTAAAACCCTCGCAGGTGCTCATCCTTCACGTGCTCCAAGTTAAAACCAAATAATGAAATGAGATATGAAATCTTTTTTCTTTTTAAAGTTATGCCCGTGTTGGTCAAAATTTTGACCTACATGGTATTGGTCGAACTTTCGACCAACACAGGTATGGATTAAAAAAAAAAAAGTTTTCCTTCTATAATCTGACCAACTTAAACCTTTATAATTGATGGTCAAAACATTTGGTAGAAAAATGATGTCAAATGTACTAGTGAAATTTTATCCTTAGGCTACCCTCGGTCTAGATCATACTATTGGTTATCATTATTTTTTGATTTAAGGAAAATAGTTTTTGAAGGGGCCCTGAAACCCTGTACATTTTGGTCAAATAAGATTTTCAAAGCAGCACTCTTAAAAGGAACAGATCGAGACCACTATGAGGGTTTTACAACAGGCTCCCACAAACTAGAGATGAAATGGTACCAGAAGATGGAGACTGGGACCTTGACTAAAGAAGCCACTGTGAAAAAGATAATACAATTTAAATCAACAACTCTAAAACTACCTACGGACAGTGAAGAAAAACCCTGCTGACCGCCGAGATAGATTATTTCTTCCCCTTATGGGAATGAAGGGACATATCGAAAGTGGGTGGATGTTTAGATCTTTTTTTTCCTTTAACCGAAGTCCACCCAACTTCCGCATTTTTGGCTAAATCCTTCCAAGATATTGAATCAAGAACCGAGGCACCCAAAAATGGGGAATCTAGATATTGTCTCAAGAAAGGGCCACAAGAATCCAGAGAAGCTGAATCAAGAGAAGAATCCATAGTAACCGTTCCAGCGTGATCCAACGAAGCACTATTAGTAGGAGGGGAAGACACCTCACAACCAACAGGGGCCTGAACAACTGAATATGAACTAATCAAATATCTAGGGATGGATTTAACACCTGGGGGAGAGCCAGCAGTGGTACCAAGAGGCACAGGGGCCTCAGAAGTCTCATGTGAAGAAGAAAAAAATTGAGAAAAGCTTCAATAAGTGGAAGCCTTCACAACTAATTAATGATGGGAAGAGTCTCCCTTCCACCAAGAAGCAGGTTTTTTAACCTTTTCCAATCCACATTGATCCGCTAAGTGACCAATTTTAAAACATCTCCCGCATCTGAAGGGGAGACCCTCATAATCCAAGGATTGAATCCAAGATCCTTTAGGATGTTGTAGCTTTATCTTTTCTTGGAGACCCTTGGAGGAATCCAAATCAACTAGAATCCTAGCATATGTAGAATGAAGAATGTCATATGATTCCTCATTAGCCATCAGAAAATCCCCAAGAGCCTCCCCCACAGCCTCAAACAAAGAATCAACCCAAAAGTGAAGAGGGAGGTTGGGAAGCCTCACCCAAGTGGGGACCTTGGAAAAAGTCTTTGTAGAGGCATCAAAATCAGGGTGCCATGGCTTCACCATGAGCATGAATCAGGTGTCCCAACTAAAAAAGTGATTACAAAGAATCAGTTTCCTATATGTTGGATTCTCAAACTTAGCAATGAAAAAACCCCTTGCAAGGGGGAATATGTGAACTGTTTCTAAAATAATGGGTTCCCACTAGCGGGTGATCCAAGAGTGCAAATTTGGGAGGCTCAAGCTCTTGAACCTGGAGACAAGACCATGATCCATGAAAATTGAAGATGCTACATCAATATCTTTCACAACCTCATCCTCCAAAGGAAGGATTAGAGGGTTAGAGACTCAGGTAGGGGTGACACCTCTGAGACCAGAAGTCAACTACCTAGAGGTTGCAGGCTTGAGATTAGAGGAGCTCCCAAGAATGGTAGCAGCAAAAATAGGAGGACCAATAGCACCAGGGGAGTCAACATCCCCAACCAACTGAGCCCTACCAGAGAGGGAGAGGGGTGGGTCCTTAGTAGGTGCAACAAGCACGAGCTGCAAGGAAACATTAGCCACACACCCCTCATGACCCAAAGCTGCCAAGGAAAGGTCACAGGGGAGAGGATTAGTGGCTACAGAAGAAGTAGTGGCAGCTGAAGGAACACCTTAAGCCCTAGATATAGAGGTAGGAGCCCTAGATGCAATGAGAGCTGAAGTAGGAGCCCTAGCCATAGGAGCCCTAGACTTAGAGGTAGCAGGAACCCTAGCCACGACAAGAGCGGAAGCCATTAAGAGTAACCCAACCGAGCCCTACCATAGAGGGGGAGGGGTGGGTCCTCAACAATTACAACAAGCATGAGCTGCAAGGAAACATCACCCACACACCCCTCAGGATCTGGAGCTATTAAGGAAAGGGCACAGGGGAGAGGATCGACGGTTGTAGAAGAAGCAGCGGCAACTGAAGGAACACCTTGAGCCCTAGACATGACGGGAGCTAAAGTAGGATCCCTATCCACAAGAGCCTCAGACATAGAGGTATTAGGAACCCTAGCCACGATGGGAGCGGAAGCTATTAAGAGTAACCTAAAAGTGATAAAGGGATAATGGCTTATGCTCCTGTCATGGCAGGAACCCTAGCTGTGATGGGAGTGGAAGCCATTATCCCTTTATCACTTTTGGGTTACTTTCTTAGGAGTTCATGACATCTCTTACTTTAGGATACCCTTCTTTGATTGGTGTCCTTATGTTTATCCATCATAGCATAGGTAACCATTTCCTACATTATTAATCTTGGACCTAGAGTAACCTTAGAAGTCATATCAAACCTTTTTCTTGACCATCACACCTATTTGGAGTCTACATGCATATCATTTCCTTTTATCATAACATACCCTAATGGTTTCCATATCCTAGTTTCATATCACATACCCTAGTGGTCTTCATTTCCTAGTTTCATATCACATACCCTAGTGGGAACATATCCTAGTTTCATGACATACCCTAGTGGTTTTTGTATCCCAGTTTCATATCACATATCCTAGTTTCATATCTCATCCCTTATTGGTTTATGTATCCTAGTTTCATATTACATATTAGTGTCAATTGCAAAAATATTGATCAATTAAAAGAACAAAATAATGAAAGTGATGAAGAAGAAACCCAAGAAGATATAGAATAAGCACTTCATGATCCTAGATTCCTCAAACTATTCAAAGAAGCTATAAAAAGAGAACCCAACCAATATTTTAAAGCCATAGTTGATGAGGGAATCAAAATACATTTTGATATTGATGTATATGTACTTATGTTAGATGACAAAGCTACATCTAGTGGATCTAAACATGTCAAAGCATGTGGTGAGGATAAAGTGAAATATTATAGACCCTTTTACTTAAAACTAGGCTATAAAGGATCTACAAAGACCAAATTGAACACTAAAAAATGATCATATCTTGGACAAATTGTGATCCCTAAGACAAGAATTGGAAAACCTCGAGAATAATAAGACATTGTCTCATGAGTTTTCTCTTGAGGATATTTTTCCCTATCCTTTTGATCCAAGTATACCAATGCCACCATTTCCTAATAATTTGGAATCACCAAGGCTTGATAAATTGATGTAGGGGAATCCACTTACACACTCAACACATGTTCTAATACCACTAATGAAGAGTACTTCTCTTACACACTCAAAACATGCTCTAATACCACTGATGAATGGCCACACCACCCTTACCAACTCATAACCAAAGACAAAACTATTAGATTAGGTGAAAAACTAATCTCTCAAGAACACCTGCATGCATAACCCTGTCACATGGAAGAAGCAAAGAATAGAAAGCAAGAAAAATCTATGGAGGCCAAAAAGCCAGAGACATCATATGTACATTCAAAAGAACAATCTCTATTATGAACAATATTACAATATGATAATCTGATCTGAAATACAAAGAGGTGAATCCTTATAAAAGGATACTGAAACCCTAAAGGTGAAAACCCTAAAGAATAATAAGATGCCTAAGTTTAACTTAAGTATAGAGTATAATAGACTAATAATTAAATAAATTAATTATTAGCTATAATATGACAACTCTAACAGCCCCCCTTAAGTGTAACTTGGGGAGAAGCTAAACAACTAAGGACTAAAAGATGCATGAAAACAAAAATGCATGAAAGAACTATGGGTCCCGGCAACTAGGCCTGATCAAATACCCAAATACAAGAAATAAACTAGATGAAGGAAACAAAGCCTCCAATCTAGGGAAAGTCCTGAAGAAAGGAGAAAGAAAGAGCATGTAAAGCATCTCCGAAGCATGAAGCTGTAAACATTGTCAGAAGTAACTGTTGGAACCTCCACTGAAGTGCATGATCAAGTAGAGAAGACAAAGTCTGAAGAGCTAATCAATCGAAGAGGTGGCCTCCAAAAGTAGGAATGAATGAGTGTTTATATAGTAGATGATCCATCTCACCAAAATGCATAGGTGCCTAGCCACTGCATCCACCTAGTACATAGGAACAAAAACTAAATACGTAGATCACTCAACTGAACCAAGGAAGCAATAGAACCAACAGGTGAACCCCCCCCCATAATGCCGAACAGGGAGAGGGGTGACAGGAACACTAAATGCAATGCCACAAACATCTACAAGAAGAAGAATTAGGAACACCAATAGTGCAACAAAAGTACAAGCACAAGATAAAGGGCAGTGTCACAGACATAGCATGGGCTAATGTCATGGAAGGTACACTCACTTGACAAAGGTGGATGAGCACAAAAGGTAAAACATCATAACCCCCCATGGAACTTTATAACTGAGTGCAAGTACAAACAAACATAAGGTGATCAAAATCCCAAATATGCAGAAGTAGGCACTTTATCTTAGTGCGTTTACAAAAAAAATGCTACAAAAGAGAAGCTTAGAAAGCTCAGAAAGTCAGAAAGAAGAGTGAGCCAGAAGAACAGAAGAAGAGATCCCAAGACCTATAGAATCCAAGTAATCCGCCAGAGTGCGAAAGAGAAAAAATTAGAGGAGAAAAAACCTAGAGAAAAATCTAGATAAAAGACCCCTACCACTGCAAAACTCATAGAACTAGCTTTCCGATGATATCTAGTTTGCCAAAAATAGAGTCCAAATGAGCAAGATATGGCTCCCGGAAGGCAAAAATAGACATCAGACTTTGATAGAAAAAAATACTATAAAAATAATAGAGCCACAAAACCTAACCTCCATAATTGGAAAGAGCTCGAAAAGATCTTTCTGACGATATAAAGAAGTCCGAAAAAGACCTCTATATGCTCCAGATAGAGCAAAAACAGCGTCAGGGGGTCAGAAAGGCTCCAAAAAAAGTTTTAAGCCCCTGGGGCTAGAAAAAAAAAGGCCCCTGGGTGCATGGCGCGCGTAGGGGGCTGGAGCCAGAGCTCCTAGTCACTCTTGTGACTGATGTTAGGGACAAAAGGGGCCCACGAGGCTTAAAATCCTGTCGGGCGGCGTGTATGGCGGTGGGGCCGGCAGAGCGGAGCGGGGCCAGGGAGCGGAGCGCACGGGGTGGCTATGCTGAGAGGAGCGCGCCGGAGGAGAAGGGTCAGGCGGCAGAGCTGGCAAAGGGCGGTGGGTAGGTGCAAGTGGCGGCGAGGGCCACAGAGGGGCCTGTGGAGGCACAGCCTGCAGGGGCTTGGCGCTGGTGGCACGGCGGTGGCACAGTGGAGGCACCAAGCTAATAACACTAGCCGCAGTGCAAAAAACCAAAAAAAATGATTTTAAAAAAAAAAATTCCCAGCTTTCATGCCCATATGGCACTGGAAACCAAAAACAAATTTGCCTCAGAGTCACGTTGTCCAAAATAGACAAGTTTTATATGGATTCTAGGGTTTTTGGGTGCTCTGAGCTCAATGGAGATGTCCGTTTGAGCCCAAAGTGACCAGAAATAAAGCCCCCCTCTAAATCCACATAAAAAACCTCTGAAAGCATGAAAACCTCCTACTTCTGAATCACTTCAACAAAACACAAACAGTGAGCAGCAAGATGGCTTTGATACCATGTTAGATTAGGTGAAAAACTAATCTCCTAAGAACACCTGCATGCATAACCCTGTCACATGGAAGAAGAAAAGAACAGAAAGCAAGAAAAATCTATGGAGGCCAAAAAGCCAAAGACATCATATGCACATTCAAAAGAACAATCTCTATTATGAACAATATTAGAATATGATAATCTGATCTAAAATACAAAGAGGTGAATCCTTATAAAAGGATACTGAAACCCTAAAGGTGAAAACCCTAAAGAATAATAAGATGCCTAAGTTTAACTTAAGTGTAGAGTATAATAGACTAATAATTAAATTAATTAATTATTAGCTATAATATGACAACTCTAACAAAAACAACTTAGAGTCAAAGAGAGAATAAAAATGTTTCACAAAGCATTGATTGATAGTACTTGAAGATGATGACAATGCTTCAAATACTTGAGGATAAAATCCTTACAACTCCCTTGAAAGAGATCACTACAACTTCTTACAATATGGGGCCATTACAAACACTCTCCAAAAATAACCCAACAATTAATACAAGAACAACTTGAGAAATGCAAGAGAAAATGTTGAATCTTTAAAATTCCATTGGAAATAAATATTCCTCCACTTCTACAAATATTAACCAAGTTGGCTTTAAAATATAAAAACCTTACAACTCCTTAAGGGTGTAATCATTTCTTCTTTAGGACCTTAATAAACTCCAGCCACATTTACAACTGATTGCCATGAATATATATAGTACTTCCCACCTAAGAGATTACAAACACAAGCAATGTGGGATGAAAGGTAGGTGCAACTACTATGTTCAAATATTTAAAATGCATGATGTAATTTAACAAATACCTAAAGCATTTTATTAAATAAGGAACTTTCCACAAACTTCTAAAATACCACTTATGCACCTTGATAAATGAAAAGATTTTGATTAAGGTAACAACAGGTTTTGAAGGGGCCCTAAAACCCTTTACAAAGCCAGAACTTAGGATAAAACATTAAGAGTTCCTTAAAAACAACAATTCAATCAAAACAAAAGACCGGACACCCCAAACACCTCACTATAAGACACTGCTAAGGAAATCAATCCAACAAAAACACCCCATTCCACTGCCTAAGATAGACCAAAGGAACACAACAGAAAAAGAAAGTGAACTAGACTTTTGAACCCTTCTTATGGGACCGGAGGGTCATGTCAAAGGAAGAGGAGGATCTCTTAGATTATTTACCTTTAACTGTGATCCACACTTCTTCAACTCTAGCATCTTCTTCTTGCCAGCACAGTGAATTCAAGACTAAAGAACTAGCACCCAGCATAGGTTTTGAAACAGCCAGCAAAGCATCCAGCAAAGGGCTAGCATTAATCTTGACCAAGGGACTAACTAACAAAGGGTCAGCAAAATCAGAACCAGCTATTACCAAAACACTAGCATGGTCAACAGAAACATCACCCTCAGAAATGCCAGCACAAGACCCAGCTCCATCTAGCAAAGGAGTTGGAACAAAACCAACATGAGGGCAAGCAACTTCATCCAACAAAGAAGTTGAAATAGAACTAGCACAAGGGAGAGCAGGGACAAGGCTAGCAACCACAGCAGGCTCATTAGAAGCAATAGGGAACGAACTGTCCACAACCATAGAAGAAACTGGGTCACCTAAAGTAGGATCATCCTCCTTCCCAGGCTTAGAGGAATTCTTCATGACAGTATAATGTTGGGTAGAAAAAGTTACAAAAAGTAAATTTATTGATTTTTTTAAAAAAATGAATAAATGAAAAGTTACAAAAAGTAACTTTATGATTTTTTTAAAACATTTATTGCATTTTTGTCATTTTCTCTCTCCATGATTTTATTTTATTTTTAATTTTGTTTTTCTTTTTTTTTCCTCTTTCCTTTTTATTTCCTCTTCTCTCTTTTTTCATTCCTTCTTTTTTTGGATGATGCAATATTCCTTACACCCTAGATGTTCCTACATCAGAGATTTTTTTCCTTTTCTATATTTTTTTCTCTCTCTATCTATCTCTTTTTTTCTTTTTCCTTTTTATTTTCCTTTCTCTCTTTTCTTTCTTCTATCTCTCTCCTTTTTTCTGGATGATGAAATATTTCTCTTACACCCTAGATGCTCCTACATCAAACATCTAAGGTAGGAAAAATTTTATGAATATGGATTCACAAAATGGAGTTGAGTGATAGTACCACTCTTTCAGATTGCAAACAATCCTTAGAAAACTTTGTCACTTCAATTGGTACCTCTAATATTTATTTTTTTCTCCTCTTCCAACACCTAGTTGGAACAAGTATCCTTCATTGGAAATATTTCTTCTTTGCACTCAACCTACTAAATGTGAAATCGATTTCACCATAAACTAGCCACCTCCTCCAACTGTAATTATCATTTTCCTCCAATCTTCTAAGATTCAATCTAGTATAATACAACCACCCCCACCAAAATGGACCTCCATTAAACTCTGCAACACCATACAAATATTTCTCTGCATGCCACACATCACTAGAAAAATCCTCTTAAACTAACTCACCCATAACATGAAAATCATCATCTTCCTCATTCACTTCAACATACAAATTTATCTCTAAGAAAGAGATGGGTGGGAGCAGGTGCAAAGAAAGTATTTTGAAAGCTAGGGTTCATATCTTTTACAGAGGAGCTTCTTGGGAGGCTCATGATGATGTTGATACTAAAGATGATGATGGAAATGTTAGAAAGTAAAGTCCACCAAGATAACTGAGAGGAGGGGTGAATCAGTTATCTGATAATTATAAATTTTATCAACTTCAATAGATTTTAACCATGTAAGCAATATAATTACCAACCATAGAAAGATATTCATACACAATAACACAACGACACAAGATATGTTGACTAGGGAACCTCTTGATCAAAGAGTAAACCTTGGTGGGAATGATGCCCACAAAAGATGCACTAATATGAATATTCCTTGTGAAAGGATGGACTTTGTTAGGAGTCTTATGAAATACATTCAGTACATATGAATCCTTGTTAGGAGATTTTGAATCCCTGCTAAAAGATTTTAAATCTGTTAGGAGTTATGGAAGACAGAAGGACCCACTACCCAAATAGCTTCAATGGAAAGATCACTGAACACACTATCCAACTGATCTCTAGATTATTCAATAGAATAATATCAAATCATTACTGATCTCAACAATATGTTACCTCTTCTCTGACTGTGTCAAACCGCACTCATTGCTACACTAGATCTCAATTTCAGATCTCTGTACCTCGCATGTCTTCCTTCATAAATTCACTTTCACAATCATTCACTTTTTCAATTCCATTCCTCTCTATTACAACAAGGAAAAACATTCATTCATTTATACCACACTCAAGTAATTACAAATGAGTCGGCATCCAATTACAAAATAAAAGTTTCCACACGTTACAACAAAAATTACACAAAACTGTCGTCTTCCAATTAGAATAATTCTTCACTCATGTGACCTCAAAGTTTGCACTATCATCCATGTCACTATCAACATGTATTCAACTTCTCTATAACTACACAAAACCAGATTCCATCCTGATTAGGAGATATCATCCTATTTCCACAAACCACTACTTAGGAACACTACCTGAATACTGCTTCTACCAAAATGCTCATAACTTTCATGAATAAATAAATTACTATATGCGCTCTTAACCATGAACATATAACATATCAAAGAGTAAATCCTCAACATCGCATAGCTTTATCTACAATATCCCATGTGCGCTAATCAAAACATTGTCTTCTCCTCTGCTAATCTCTAGTAAATCACTGTGTTGACATCAATGACAATCATAGTCATGAATGCAACAACAACTGCTATAGAATGGCTGCCAATACTCCCATAGGATATATTTAGCATTCATTCCTAACAATATAGCCCATTGGCATTGATGGAAATATAGATGAAAAACATCCAATGTTCCATGAATCCAATACTGCAATTTTACTGCATTGAAAAAATATATTTGAATCATCTTCATCAATCAAATCTTGCTTCATTTTCTTATTCAGTTCTCTCCAATAGATGGTACAAATGGTTTTTCATGTACACTTCTCCCCCATTGACATCAATGATAGAAATTTCATCATTATGTCAACAACAACTCTAATGTCAAAAGACACTATTTAGAAAATGCATTCACTAGAGTCCTCATGACTCAGCTCAGATACACATACTCCCCCATAGAGGAAGTACCAACATCCAATCCAGAAGAAAGATAAGGCTCATATACCACTAGATGGATGCAATCAATCTGCATCACTTCTCAAAAGTAGGCTGGGGCATAACCCTAAGCATACCTCTCAAATACTCAAATCTATCCTTAGGCAAAGGCTTTGTAAATATGTTTGCTACCTGCTCCTTTGTGCTTATGTACTCAAGTCTTCCTTCTTTCTCAGCAACTTTCTCTCTTACTACATGATACCTAATCTCTATATGTTTTATCTTAGAATGTAATACAGGGTTCTTAGACATACTAACTATGCTAGTGTTATCACAATGTATAACAATAGGTTCAACAAACTTTATTCAAATATCCTTCAGCATCTACTTCATCCAAATTATCTGGTTGCAATTGTTTACTGCTACTACATATTCTACTTCTGTTGTGCTTTATGAAATACAATTTTGCTTTTTGCTTAGCCAAGAAACCAATCTTCCTCCAAGGAAAAATGCTCCACCACTGGTGCTCTTTTTATCATCAACATTGCCTCCCCAATTAGCATTTGTATATGCACATAGGGTAAAATCATCATAATTTTCATACCACAATCCATAGTCCATTGTGCCTCTTAAATATCTCAGTATCCTCTTTACTGTTGCATAATGTGATTCTCTAGGTTCAGCTTGAAATCTTGCTTCAATTCCAATTGAATGTGCTATATCAGGTCTTGTATGTGTCAAGTACTGCAAACCTCCAATCATAGATCTGTACTTCTTTTGTTCAACTGTAGGAGTCTCATCTGTGCTAGTTAATTTATGTCTAGTTACCATGGGTGTTCCAACTAGTTTACAGTTCTCCATTCCAAATCTCTTTAACAAATCATTCAAGTACTTTATCTGGCTTACAAAGATACCATCACTATTTTGTGTTATTTGTAATCCCAAAAAGTATTTCATTTCACCAATCATACTCATTTCAAATTCAGTTTTCATTTCATCAGCAAATTTATCACTAGCTTCATCTCTCTTTATATAACATTTGCTTCCAAAAATTCTAAAATACTTAACTGAGGGTGCATGTCCAAACCATAATTCATAGGGTGTCTTGTCTGTGTCTACTCTGATTTGTACTATGTTCATTGTATACACTGTTATGTTCACTGCTTCTCTCCAGAATATCTTGTCCAAATCATTCTCAAATAACATAGCTCTTGTTGCTTCAGTCACTAATCTGTTTCTTCTTTCTACAATACCATTTTGTTCAGGTGTTCTAGGGGCTGAAAACTGTCTCTTAATACCATTCACTTCACAAAAGGTGTTAAACTCTCTAGAAGTAAATTCTCCACCTCTATCAGATCTCAAACATTTAATTTTCATTACGGATTCATTCTCAACTTTATTCTTAATGATCTTAAACTTATCAAATGCTTTAGACTTTTCTTTAAGAAATGCAATCTACATCATTCTTGTAAAATCATCAACAAGAATCATAAAATACCTTTCTCCATAGAATCCTCTAGTCCTTGTAGGACCACTCAAATCTATATGAACAATCTCCAACTTCTCTGTAGATGTAAACTTCTTACTGGGAAATGAACTTCTCTTCTATTTTTCCATCACACATTCCTTGAAAATCATGTTAGTAGGCTTCATAGTTTTAGGAAAATCTCTTACTGCAAGTGTAGTACTTATTTTCACAATGTTATCAAAATTTATATGACAAAATCTTATGTTCCATAACCAACTATCATCAATCTTATTAATCAAACATGTCATCTCAGTGGGATTCAACTGAAATACATTACCTTTGGTTCTAGATCCACTTCCAATCAAATTTCCATCTTTATCTTTTATCACACAAGTTTTCTCAGTAAACCAAACTTGATATCCCTTATCAACTAACTGTCCAACACTCAAAAGATTATGTTTCAAACCATCCACAAAGTAAACATCATCAGTATTAGTCTTCCCATCAAGAGTAATAGATCCTATACCTTTAATCAAACAAGGTGCATTGTTTCCAACTCTAACAACTCCTCCATCATAATTGTTAAACTTTATGAAATTTTTCATGTCTCCAGTCATATGATGTGAACAACCACTGTATATAATCCAATCAACTTTCTTTTCAACTTGAGAAACTAAGGCTTTTTCTTCCTTAACATCTGTTTTAGGATTTTCTTCTTTAATTGGTACAAATCCTATGTCGTCATTATTCTCAGTATCATTTTCACTTAAAGTTCTCTTTATACTAGCTTCAAGATCTTCATCATTAGCATAATAACATTCCTTAGATCTTCTAGGCTTGAAATTGTTTCTGTACTTTTTAACTCTCTTAGGACATTTAGATGCAAAATGACCATATTCTTGACAAGTCCAACATTTAAAAAATTTCTTACCGTCTGGTTCTGTCTTCACAAGTAAGGCAATACCTTCTTCAATCCTCATGTCTTCTTCATTTCTAGATCTGTTGCTGCCAGTGAAATCTCCGCTCACACTGATGCTTCTTGACAAAGTAGGGAGAACACTAAGAGCACTGAATGCTATCTCCATTCCAGGAAAATCTCCTAATAACCTCAAGTTCATTTCTGTTGCTTCGAATCTTCCAAGAAGAGTCTCTCTTGTAAAGTTTGAAGTACAAGGTATAACTTGTTCAATCATCTTTGTTGTCTGCTTAAACACAGGAGTCAATGTCCTCAGAATTTTCCATATAACTTCATTTTTTGTCTTTGTTCCTCCACTAGATTTTATGCCTGCAACAATTTCTGACATTCTACCAATATAGCTTCTAACAGATTCATTTTCCATCATTCTTATATCTTCAAATGCACATATCCAATTATGTATTCTAACTTTCTTTGCATGTTCATCACCTTCAAAAGTAGAGTGTAAAACTTTCCAAATTTCATGAGATGTTTTCAAACATTTTACTTGACTATACTCATTCTCCAGAAGGGCTGTCAAAAGTGCTTCTCTAGCAAGTATGTTACACATGAATAGATCTCTCTCATCCCTAGAACATGTTTCAAGATTATCCTCATCAATGATAGTCTTCTCATTCTTTGTAATCAACCAATAACCTGGTCCTAAACACAGTAGATGTGTCTTCATCTTTTCTTTCCAGCTATCAAAATTCACTCCATCAAACTTAGGGCTTTCTTTCTTGAAATTCGCCATTGATCTCCTTAAGCTGCAAAACTTTTCTTTCAAGGACCTGTCGCTCTGATACCAATTGTTGAAAAGTAAAGTCCACCAAGATCACTATGAGGGAGGGTGAATCATTTATCTGATAATTATAAATTTTATCAACTTCAATAGATTTTCACCATGTAAGCAATATAATTACCAACCATAGAAAGATATTCATACACAATAACGCAATGACAAAAGATATGTTGACTAGGGAACCTCTTGATCAAAGAGTAAACCCTGGTGGGAATGATGCCCACAAAAGATGCACTAATATGAATATTCCTTGTGAAAGGATGGACTTTGTTAGGAGTCTTATGAAATACATTTAGTACATATGAATCCATGTTAGGAGACTTTGAATCCCTGCTAAAAGATTCTAACTCTGTTAGGAGTTATGGAAGACAGAAGGACCCACTGCCCAAATAGCTTCAATGGCAAGATCACTGAACACATTGTCCAATTGATCTCTAGATTATTCAACAGAATAATATCAATCATTACTGATCTCAACAATATGTTACCTCTTCTCTGACTATGCCAAACCGCACTCACTACTACACCAGATCTCAATTTTAGATCTTTGTACCTCACATGTCTTCCTTCATAAATTCACTTTCACAATCATTCACTTTTTCAATTATATTCCTCTCTATTACAACAAGGAAAAACATTCCTTCCTTTATACCACACTCAAGTAATTACAAATGAGTCAGCATCCAATTACAAAATAAAAGTTTCCACATGTTACAACAAAAATTACACAAAACTGTCGGCTTCCAATTAGAATAATTATTCACTCGTGTGACCTCAAATTTTGTGCTATCATCCACACCACTATCAACATGTCTTCAATTTCTCTTTAACTACACAAAACTAGATTCCATCCCGATTAGGAGATATCATTTGATTTCCACAAACCGCTACTCAGGAACACGGCCTGAATACTGCTTCCACCAAAATGCGCATAACTTTCATGAATAAATGAATTATTGTATGTGCTCTTAACCATGAACATATAAAATATCAAAGATTAAATCCTCAACATCGCATAGCTTGATCTGCAATATCCCACATGCACTAAAAAAAACACTGTCTGCTCCTCTGCTAATCTCCAGTAGATCACTGTGTTGACATCAATGACAATCATAGTCATGAATGCAACAACAACTGCTATAGAATGGTTGTCAATACTCCCATAGGATATATTTAGCATTCATTCCTAATAGGAAATGCAAATGATATTGAATTTTTTCTTAGGGCCGGTGGAGGATCTAGCTTCTTGTCAATTTGGGTGTGTATGTGACCTTATTTTGCGATGCGTATTCCTATGGAGGTTTTGGACTCTTGGAGAGTTTTAGTCCCAGTGGTCCTGGGGATGCCCTCTAGGCTTCTCTTCATTTCTTTAGAATTGGTATTCCCATGGTTTCTCCATTTATCAACCTGGGTCTACAATGTGTTGGTGTTTCTGCGTGTTCTCCTACCCTTGTAGTTGGTTCATCCTTTCTTGATGTGATTACATTTTGTGTCATGGAGGATATGTGTGGAGCTTTAATGCATGCCTATGTGGTTGTCTACGGCATTATATTTTTTTGCCTGGAGAAGCTTCTTGCTAGGATGGTTGGGGAGGTGAGATGTTTGGCACTAGGATTTGGTTTTCATCGTGGCTTAAGGATATTTTCTCTAGTAGAGGTTTTGGTCAGGTCTTGGATTTTGGACTTCTAATCTTATATGGAGGTTTGGTTGTATACACTTAAAAATGGCTTCATTAATTAATTAAATATTTATTATTTAATTGATATTGACTTCATAAATTAATTAAATATTTATTATTTAATTAATAATTATTTCCTCTATTTACTAAATAGATTATTCAATTTATTTAGTAAATTCATTATAGTCTATTCCTCTATCCTAAGTCTTATAATTAGTCTTATTAAAGTGATTTAATTAAATATACAATCACCTAAATATGACTAAGTCCCCTAGTCCACCTCACTTATCTAGTCACCTAACACATCACTTTGGCTAAAATAAATAATTATTATTAATTATTTATTGGTATTATCCTCACCCACACATGCCCTATTATTAAGGGCTATGTGGCCTCATAGGACTGGTCTCATGACCACATGTCCTCTCTTAAACCAAGTCAAGAGACATTCCCTATTCCTAAGGGGCTTCTCAAGCCACCTCTAAGGGTCAAAGGTGACTCATGGGACACTTGTGCCAAGAGTCCTCATGAGGAAAAAGTCCTTCCCTCTTCCTCTCTTTGGTCTTTGTGAGACACTTGACATGTGTATTTCCCTTCCACCTTGTTCTCCTCCATGTCAATGTGAGAGGAACATCATCCCTATTATTCCTCTCACATTCCAACTACATCCCCCTTTCTCTCAACTCCTTCAACCAAGTCAATCCTAGCCCTAGGATCTTCCACCTTTCATTCTCCATCGTAGGATTGTGCCACCTAGGCTTAGATCCTCCAAAACTCTATAAAAAGAACCTCATTTCCCCTTTTGTGAGCTAATAGTGAATAGGCAATCAAGCACTCAAGCAATCAAGCAATCAAGCATTCAAAGAGCATTTCAAGAGCATTCAAGCATAATCAAGCCATTTTCATATCACTTGCATCTCATTCACCATATTTGCATAATTAAGCTTTAGTTTTGCATATGTTCATCATCAATCTCCACACTTTGGTGTCATCTTGGGAAAGAGGCTTCATTTGGAAATCTGAGAGCTCAACATCCTCAAGAAATCAAGGCTAGGAGGGCAATAGAGACAAGCTACATGGTAGGTGAAGTTAAAACCTTGTTTTAGCTTCATTTTTAGTGTATTCTTCATTGTTGTTTGCTAATTAGTTTGATTTATTAATCTTAGAATAGTTAATTTATCATTTATAGTAGTTAGACATCTAATTTGCATACATTTTTGGAGCCCACAGTGGGGCAACCCACATTTTTAACATTCTATTTTTAGTTTTGTGCATCCAGATTTTTCTACAAGTCACTTATGCTCATTCATACATGATTTTTGTGCATTCATCCTTTTCTGTTGCACATACATTTTTTGCTACCACAATCACACTTTATGTTCTGTCTTTTTATTTTCGGCAAAATTCCAGTGCATTCATTTCACTTTTCTGCACATACATAATTTTCTGCTGCACATTCATCATTTATGCGCATCTACACCATTTCACTGCACATTTGTTTCTCCTTGCTACGCATCTATTCATCCTTCCTGCGCATTTGCTCACTGTTTCTGCGCATTTGTTGTCTATAGTAGTTGCATTCATTTTAATGGTTGTTTTGATTTTTAGCTAATCTTTTAACAAGTTTTTGTTCGTTCTTGTAGTCTTTTAGGCTATTTTGCAGGACGTTGTTTTTGAAGACCCCATTACCAAAATTTCTAACAAGTTTGTTTGCAGATTTCTAAGGGGTTTGCAAAATAAACTATAACCTTGTTTGGGCTTTAAAATAAGACATGTTTTTCAATTCCATGTATCTTCTTTAGAATAGATTTTGTGTCTGTTTTGTTTTTCTTAATAAGCTATCTGTAATCCCAAAATTATAACAATGTATCCTCTCCCCTCGCCATTCGTGGACCTTGGGTGTAAGAGAAACTGTTAGAATTTTTAGAGGGCAGTTTTTAGTGAGAAAAGAGGTACTCCCCCCAAGGAACGACCCAACCGGTAACAAGCTAAAGCCAAGCCCTTCCAAATCGGTATATAAAAAATGCTAGTGTGATTAGTCTCACATTAGACAGGTGTGAATTCACTATGGCAAACAAAATCTCCTCTAGTACCCCAATGGTGCGTTAAAGTCCTACTTAGTAGAGGTGAAAGCCTTGCCTTGAAAGGATTGGGAGAACCCCCTTAATTGGGAAAATGACTTGATCACAACCACCTGAATGAATTTCCTTACTAAAAACTTTTGTATAGTGGCCAAAAACCTTCTATTTGTTGGCTCAAGGGGTCACCCAAGCCCGTGAAGACACCCCACATTACTCACGATTCATAGTAGAGATAGCAGTTCTTTGGGAAGTAATGACCCATTGAATTTGAAACTTGGTGTGCCTGAGAAGTGAGTGCATTGTAAGGAGGATCCCATGCCTCCAAGTTCCTACACTATCGACTATGGATTTGCATGGCTGGATTTTATTATCCTAGTGGGGATTCAGTAGATATTGTCCTTGCCAACCTTAGGATTGTAAGCATGTTTGTGCATTCATACTAGAAAAATTAGATTAAAATCATTTATATCCTATGTGTGTGTGTTTATGCATTTTACCTTTGCCAAAAACCAAAACATCAGAAAATTAAAAAATTCCAAATCTTGAAGTTGCAATCAATCAAAAACAAAAACTTGCACATTTATCCATTGTTGATGTGCATTCATACAATTTTCTTGCGCATCTGTTAATGTTACCACGCATCGGTTCATAATTGTTGTGCATTTGATTCATCTGGCTACACATATATAAAATTGTCCTGCGCATTTGTCATTGCGCATATACAACAAAGAGCATTTCCACAAGCTTTGCGATTTTCACAATCACTTTTTCAGATACCCATTTTCGTCCTTAGTAAGATTCTGGAAAAACATTCAAGTTACACAAATCTCTTATTTTTAATTTGACTATTTCCATCAATTTTCATCATGCTTCTTTCACCAAAATTCATCAAATCATTTCTTCTAATCTTCTGAAATTCTAAATTTAGTGTTGAACCATCACCTTATCTATTAGATTTTGATCTTTGTGAGTTTATCCTATTAGGATCTATCATCCTCAATCAAACTTACTTAGGTTACTATCTCTTGATTTTTCTTTGTCATATCATAGTGAGATCTATACCCCCTATTGACTTAGATTTTATCAAGTTGTCTCATCACTTTTCAACACTTTTCAATATCTTTTCTATCAAACATTTTTTCAATATCTTTTCATCAAAAATCTTTCATCCCACAAATCAATTTTCACATTTTTATGGTTCAAACTCGATCTCAGAAACTTAAACAAACCATTGATTCAGAATCCCTAGACAAGATGGAAGGAAACAAAAGCAATGAAGAAAATCCTTGGTCTGGAATTCCTAAGAAAACTTCACTTTTTACATCAGAAGAGGAACCCACAGATCAAGAACTTAGGGATGCTACACAAGATCCTAGATTTTATTATGTCATGGAAAGACTCCTAGACATGGATAGAGAGATGTATTTCCTCATGCTTTCTCAATAAGGAGCCAAACTACCAAGTGATTTTGATGTTTCCCATCTTAGAGAACCACCTCATACAAACAATCAAGAAATCCCTAGTGGTTCTCAAGATACTCGTGGAGAAAAGGAAACCAATCAGCAATCAAATGCTTTTCAAAACAACCAACAAAACAATGCTTCTCACAACAACCAACAAAACAATGCCTCTCAAAATGATCAACAATCCAATGCTTCTCAGGATACTCAACAACAAAATGTTTCCCAAAACACTCAAGGAAACATGTTATCTTTGGATCCCATTTTACAACAAATCCAGATGCTTCAACAACAAATCTATGACATCCAAACTAGATCATCAACTAAGAAGTATTCCTTGGATGATATATGTCCTTATCCTTTTGATAAGAATTTGGTAATGATTCCATTCCCTCCTCATTTTGAGGTACCCAAATTTGACAAATACAAAGGGAATTCAGATCCACAAGACCACATTCATGAGTTTTGTGCTACTTGTATTGAAGTCGCTCACAATGACACTCATTTTATGTGACTATTTAAATGAATTTTAGGAGGACAAGCCATGGAATGGTTCTCCAAACTACCCCCAGGCATCAAATCTTTCAATGAGATTCTTGACAAATTTGTGACTCATTATTCATATAACATCAAACATGAAATCACTATGCTTGATCTTTGCAATGCACATCAAAAGAATGGAGAACCCTTCCTTACTTTTTTGCAAAGATGGCATCAATTTTTTGCCAAGTATCCATGAATGATTCCTAAACAAGAAAAGATGGATATTTTTGTTCATAACCTTACACAAGAAATGAGTTATAGGTTACAATTGCAATATCCGCCAAACTTCAATAAGCTCATAGAAAATGGTATCAAGATTGAGGAAGCCATGGTCAGAAAAGGTGAGATAAAACTTTATTCCAAGCACAATGTTGGGTCCTCAAATTCCAATCCCAAAAACTATAACAATGACAAATATAAATTCTAGAATAAAAACAAAAACATTGTCAATGATAGGATTGTTGATAATAGTAATGTCAAACCAACACAACCCCTTCTAAATCTCACAAGTAAGGCCAACACTACTCAAGCTACCTACAGCAATCAATCAGAAAATCCAAACACCAACAAAGATTCATCTAAACCAATATTGCCTTTTATGTCACCTCGAAGAAATTTTACTCCTTTAGGGGAATCTCTCAAATCAGCATTACGGAAGTTAATCACAAAGAAAATCATTACGCTTCCTGAAATGAAAGATTTTGAACCTAGAGTGAAACCTTCTTGGTGGAATGGGAATGATTATTGTGAATTTCACAAGGGAAAAGGACATAAAACAAATGACTGCCAAAGGCTCAAAAATGCAATTCAAGACTTAATTGAAAGTGGTGAAATTAGTGTTGATGAACATACCTCAAATGAATCACATACGGCTTTCAAAGATCCACTTCCTAAGCATGAAAAAAGAGGTTCTTCCAACACTAAGGGTGACAATCAAGCCAATTATAATTCTACACCCTATAGATATGTTGGTAACATTTCTAAATGGCATCCTTCTAAGTACTATGCCAATGTCATTACCATAAAAGAAAATTTAGAGAGTCAACCAGTCCATGTTACTACTCATGCCCAATCCAAGGTTACTCTCCAAGGAGTCTCATCTAAACCAAGCACCTCTCAAAAAAAATTTGTTTATGTCCCAAAGTGTACACCAAATATTTCCAACTAGTACAATCTTTTGGAACAACTCAAGAAAACACCTACCTAGATATCCATCTTAGAGCTTTTGTGTCTATCCCCATCTCACAAAGATATCCTTGAAAAAGCTCTCTTAGAGACCCAAGTCCCCACAAATCTAGATCATGATCAATTTCAAGCTATGGTGGGACATTTAACAACCCCACATTACCTATCCTTCACTGAAAATGATGATTTAGCTATTACCCAACCTCATAATGCTCCCCTACATATCGAAGTCCTTGTACAGAGTCACAAAATAAAGAGAGTACTAATAGATGGAGGAGTTGGCTTGAATATATGCACATTGAAATTAGTCCTTGCATTGGGATTTTCTAAAAATGATGTAGATCCAAAGAAGAAAATCACAATAAAAGCTTATGATGAAGAAGAGAGGTCATCCAAGGGATCTGTTGTTCTTCCTATCAGAGTAGGTCCTATAATCAAAGATGTACCTTGCCAAGTTCTTGACATGGATCTTGCTTATAACATTCTCTTGGGAAGACCATGGATTCATTCCATGCAAGTTGTGCCATCAACTTATCATCAGTACTTGAAATTCCCTCATAATGGTCAGGAGATCACTATCAAAGGAGATACTAATCCTTTCCATTATTGTAGCTCTATGAAGACATCTGATTCTTTGGTACCTTATAATCATATTGGATCTTCTACAACTACACCCATTGATCCTAGTAATATAGCATCAACTTCTAAATCAAATGGAATCAAGATAGACATAAAGGAAAGAAGTATGGGGGAGTACACTCTAGGTCAAGCTCTTTGCATCACAGAGTTACCTTTATCTCCTAGATCATATGGTAGATCTTTGATCACTAAACAACAATCAGAACCCCCTTCAACACTTGTTTATGACACATGTATAAGTGGGGACACAATACCCAAAGAGGCAGCTAAGCGTAATGCTAATCATTTGCTTAAGTCACAGAAGAATGAAGAGGAAATCAAACATGAATATATATCACTTGATTTCTATGGTAAAGGGTATACTTTTCTACAAAAGATGGGATACCAAGGTGCTGGACCTATAGGGTTACAAAGAGAGGGTGTTATAAAGCCAATTTTGCAAAATCCAAACTATCAAAGAGACACTATAGGATTAGGATACAAAGGAGAAGGACCAAAAGAACCAAAAGGAAAAGAAAAGATCACACCTTTTCATGAGATATCTAAAGCTCCTGCCTTACAGTTCTGAAAACATGGTATGTATGTAGATCCAGAGAAACAAAGGATAGCACAAAGAATCATTGATAGACTTGGGGATAATGATGATTCTGACTCAAATGATTATGAATGGGATTCATTATTTGATTGTACTGAAGAGATAGGATTTGATGTTTTCCATCATTATAGTAATTATTACCATGAGGGAGAGAGTTCAAGGACTGACTCACTCAGATTAGTCCCATGTGATACTACTTTTGTCGATTGTGAGGAAAGTGAGCTTTATCTTGTGATAGATGAATCGGATGAGAGTATGGAAATAGACCTTGCTGATACCATCATAAACCTTGAAAAATTTTCCATCAATACCATCTCTGCCTTTGAAACTGACCTGACTGATCCAATGCCCCTTGTACATCCTGAACTTATCGATTGGGATTTTCCCGATCATCCAAAATTTGATGTCTTCCATAATGATGATGCAATCATTGACTATCTCAAAATTAGGGATCATTTACCACCAGGGGATCACAAGTCAAGATTTTTGATAGAACTCAATGACATGGCCTACTTTGGAGAGAGTGCCAATCCTTTAAATCATAAAAATATAAAAATAATCAATAGATCTAATGGTGAAAACCACTCAGTGGCAGTATTAGATCCAAAAATAGTAAAAATAAAAGACACATCTGATGGTGAAAACCTCTCTGAGGCACCTAACGATGGAAGGATTGACACTCTTCCCAATTATCTGTATCAAGAGCAATCTACCATACTTATTGAACCAACAGTACCTCTTAACATTGGAACAGAGGAGTCTTCGTGCATCCTCAAAGTAGTAGCATCCTTGATAGAATCAAAGAAAGAAGCTTTTGCAAAAAAATTCAAAGAACAAAAAATCAACTTTGCTTGGTCCTATGCTGATATGCCTGAGCTGGACCCTAATCTCATTATGCATCATTAATCTATTACACCAGGTGTAAAACCAGTTAAGTAGAAGCTCCACAAGATGCACCCGCACATTGCACTAATGGTTAAAGTAGAATTGAAGAAGCTCTTAGATGTTGGATTCATTTGTGCTATTGATTATGCTGAGTGGATTTCAAATATCCTCCCCATCTCAAAACCAGACAAGTCTATCTGGATTTGTATTGATTTTTGAGATCTTAATAAAGCTTGTCCAAGATATGACTTTCCTCTACCAAATATTGACATTATTGTTGATCTAACAGCTGGGCATGAGATGTTATCATTAATGGATGGTTTTTCTAGCTATAACCAGATGAAGATTGCATCGGAAGACCGGGAAAAGATTGATTTTACTTGTCTGTGAGGTACATACTATTGGAATGTGATGCCATTTGGCCTCAAAAATGCTGGAGCAACTTACCAAAGAGCTATGACCACAATCTTTCATGACATGATCCATACCATTAGGGAAGATTATGTTGATGACATTTTAGCAAAATCTAAAGACAGAGCTGGTCATTTGAGAGCATTGGATAGAATATTCACCCGGATGGAAAAGTATCAGATTTGACTCAATCCAAAGAAATGTGCATTTGGGGTCACCTTCAGTAAATTGTTAGGGTACATTGTCTTAGCCAAAGGAATCGAGGTAGATCCAGAAAAAGTTAAAGCAATCATGGAGATGGCTTCCCCCACTAACATTAGTCAGTTAAGATCTTTGTAGGGATGTCTCCAATCCATCTGAAGATTTGTTTCTCAACTAGCAGATCGAATTCATCCCTTTCAACATTTGTTGCATAAAAATATCTTATTCCAATGGGATGATAGTGTGAGGAAGCTTTCAATAAAATCAAACAATATCTGGAAAATCCTCCAACTCTGATGTCACCAATTTCAGGCAAGCCACTCTTGCTTTACATTTCAGCTATAGCAGTCTCACTAGGTGCTCTTTTGGCTTAGCAAGATCATGAAGGGAAAGAAAAAGCCATATACTATATCAGTCACACCCTAGTGGGATATGAGCTAAACTATTCTCCTATAGAAAGAGCATGTCTAGTCATTGTTTTTGCTTCACAAAAGTGGTGACATTACATGTTGTCGCATTCAATCAAGCTCATTGCAAAGATTGATCCTTTAAAGTATCTATTATGCAAGACAGCATTGACAAGCAGATTGGCTAAGTGGGTCATGCTACCTAGTGAATTTGATATTGAATATGTGGACAGGAAGGCTATCAAAGGCCAAGTGATAGCAGATCAGCTAGCTAATGCTCCATTAATAGATGACCAACCTGTACACACAGATTTTCCTGATGCACACATCTTGGCTTTGTCTACACAAACATGGAAACTATACTTTGATGGATCATGTACTCAATAGGGTTCAAGAGCTAGCATTCTCTTTGTCACGCCGCAAGGATACACAATTCTAAAATCTTACAAGTTGCTCTTTCCTTGCACCAATAATGTAGCAAAATATGAAGCTTTGTTGATTGGGCTAAAGATGGCGTTATAATGGAAACTAGCTAAAATGAATGTATACGGGGATTGTCAGTTGATTATAAACCAGGTTAATGATGATTATCGGACTAAAGATGATAAGTTATTATCATATAAATGTATGGTTGATGACTTCAAACAATATTTCTCAGTCATCACTTTTGAGTAGATTCCTCATCATGATAACAAGGTTGTCGATGCAATGGCTACAATTGCTTCTCTACTTGATACAAAGGATACCAAGGCCCATTTTGAGTTCTTGGTGGAATCCCTGACTTGTCCTACATATGATGATCCTGATACGAGTATTATATGTCATCTTATTGGACACGACTCCCCAATTTATGGGAAAATATATTCTTATCTAAAAAATGACATCCTACCCCCTAACCTATCCCGAAATCAAAAAAGATATTTTCTCCACCAAGCCTCCCTCTATGTCCTAATATCTGACACCCTTTATCGGTGAGGTCTTGACAGTACTCTCCTGGGATGTCTTGAGCATGATGAAGCTCAAACTACCTTGCGAGACATACATGAGGGTATTTGTGGGACACATTCGAGTGGTCCCTCTTTGGCTAAGAAACTCATGTGTATGGGTTATTATTGGCCTACCATGGAAATAGATTCCTTTCATTTTGCTAGGGCATGCAAGAAATGTCAGATACATGGAAACCTTATTCATGCTCCAGCACAAGAATTACATCCTTTTACAACTACCTTGCCATTCAGTCAGTGGGGACTCAACCTTGTGGGTGCAATCAACCCTCCCTCTTCCAATAGTCACAAATGGATTATCACTACAATAGAGTATTTTACTAAATGGATTGAGGTTGTTCCATTGATTACCACCACAAGGAAACAAATATCCATGTTTATCCTAAATTATATCATTTGCAGATATGGTATACCTATGTATCTCATCACTGATCATGGGAAACAGTTCCAAAATTAGCACATGGATGAACTGTGCACAAAATTCCATATCACCCATAACTATTCCTCCATATACTATCCCAAGGAAATGGTCAAGCTAAGGCGTCAAACAAAACAATTGTTAAAATCCTACAAAAGATTGTCAATGATGTTGGCCATGATTGGCATATCTAACTGAATCCAGCTCTATGGGCTTACCGCACCTCCATCCGTACTCCCACTAGAGCCACCCCATATTCCCTTGTCTATGGATCCAAAGCAATCCTACCGCTCGAGGTCAAGTTGCCTTCACTTCGTGTCACTCTCAAAGATTTGATTCCTGATGAAGAGTATAGAGTTGCACGGCTGACTAAACTAGAACTACTGGATGAACACCATCAAAGAGATTATGATCATTTGAAAGTCCATCAGCAATGTATGTCTCGTCAGTATAACAGCAAGGTGAAAATCAGAGACTTTCAGGTGGGTGATCTAGTTCTTCGAGAAAATCCAAAGAATCAACAACATCATGAGAAGAAGGGCAAGTTCAAACCCAAATTGTTAGGTCCTTTTGTAATTACAGCAGTTTATGGTTCCAGGGCTTATCAATTGTCCACACCTGAGGGAGATCCTTTGGATGAACCTCTGAATAGCATACACCTCAAGAATTTCTATCCTTGAAATCCCAAAGCAAGGGCTATGTATATATTCTGTACATAAAAAAAAATACAAAAAAAAAAAAAAAAATCAAAAGAAAATTGCAATAAAAGCATGTGGTGAAAACCTGGCAATATGTGCCATGTGTATCAAGAGCTCCTCTATCTATTAGGATTCTTCTAGTGTGTCTATTCATTGTATATATCCACAATAAAATGGCTAGTCAGTCCTCATTCCCGCCATGTATATATCATAATAAAATGGCCAGTTCATACACCATCCATTGTATCTACCCATAATAAAATCCCATCATAGCTTGATCTTTTGTCATGGTCTTCATCCTAGTCTTGTTGCATTCTTCTTCATCCATAATAAGTCAGTCCATAACCTAGTTGGGGGCATGTCCTTGACCTAGTTCAGGAAGTGGATCTATGATAGTCATGACTCTTAGAGGACAAAATGGAGTATTTTCACCAGACAAGAAAATGCAATCATATGTTCTTACACAACGGTATCTTAATGATGAATCATAATGTGTGATCTATCCTTCGAAACATGACCTCTTATCTATCATTCTTGACTATACATCATCAATTGAACTGATCATTGTACCTTACACTATCTTTTGGCAAAAGAAATGTATATTCATGTCAGGCATGTTAGAATGATTTATTGTAGCTTATGCATTCATATCTAGATTTCATTGTTATCATGTTTCCTATGCTATTCTGGGATATCTTTGACATTAGTTTGAAACTCCCATATGTCATTGATTAGAATAGCCCGATGGGGCATGGTATTTTCTTTGATTGCTATTTGTGGGGTATTTTCTGATGAAATCAAAGGAACAGATAATTGGGGTGTCTGTGTGTAAGTGCCTTCATCAGTTTAATAGTATTGACAATATACAAGTCATGTTGTTCTACAAATGCTATCAATGGTGATACGCCAACACATACCCCGACTCCAAATATTTGTTCCCCGATGGAGGGGGGGGAATATTCCTTGTCTATTATGCAAATGAAACTCGGGACATCTCAGTTCAATTATACCTAGATGCTTGTCAAGTTTGTAATATTAAACTCCATGCAAGAAGTGCTTAGGCCATCCTAGTTTAATTATACCATGATGCTTGCATTTTCTTGCAGCATAACGAGCTCAATGATGAAAATCAAATTTTGTTTATTATGAAGTTCTAAGATGTTACATGACGCTGTGGAGATATACTCATTTCATATTTCATTTTGCATTACATTGAAACAATTCACGACTTGCATATCAGTGCTCCTTTTATAGGGATTTGTAGGTTATCTTTCTTATTAGGTTATCTGTTCTCCTAGTCCATTCTTCTTGTGTCAAATACATTGTTATGTAAGTTGAGGATATTTGGACAACAAAAATATTAAGTATTTATCTTGCATCTTATCATTTGGTGTAATTCATTTCAGACATTTGTTGTTTTCATTGGGTATGTTCATTTGTATATTACCCATCTATGTTGACATGCATATTTCAAGTGTTGTTTTATCATAGTTATCATTTTATCTCATTTTCTTTTTATCATGTTGTAAGTTGTTATATTTAGTCATCTTTGGAACATTTTCATTCATTACATATCATCTACATTACACCATCATTTATAATCTATTACATGCATTTTGCATCATTCATTTATTATCCATTATATCATTCATTTATTATCCATTCATTATCCATAATTTACATTGTTATTTACATCATTGAATTAGTAATCAAATTGCATTCATAAATCATTTAAGACATATATTTATCATTACTATCATCATTCTTCTATGTAGATCATTAACCATTATGCATTCAATTGAAAGTAAACCATCGCATCATACAACATGCAAATATAATGCATATCAAAGTAAATCATCACATCTTGCATAAGTCAGTATGCACATGTATATAAAATCATCAAAGAAAATCATGATAGAACTGCATCACTGTATATATAGAGTCCATCATATAGGGTCCAATCATATAAAGTCTATAAAACAAATAAACTGTCCAAATGTCCAATGATATAAAGAAACATAACAATGTCCAACAGTTTCCATCAAGTCTATAACATAATGAAACATAATGATACAATGACACCAAGAGTGTGATACAATGATATCCAAAATCTATGATCCGCTACCTCCAGACTCTCTTTGTTGCTGCCTACGAGATGTAATGAGACCCCGTGTTGCTGAACCACCTGACCTTGAGGCTCCTGCCAGATCCCCTAAACATGTGGGTGCTCTCGAAGGGTGTGATGATACACGTCCACTACCAGTCAGTACCTATCTATCATACACCACTGTCCTAATGGCAACTAAGCTCTCTTTGAAGCTCCCAATCCACTGATCCCTAGGAACTACCTGTCTGTAGGCCTCTCACCAGTAGGATATCTCCTTCCCGACCCGTATCATAGCTTGCAGACTATCTCCATGAGGACCTAAATCCTTTGTCTTTTGTAGCTCATCTAGTAGCATCTCCAACTCGCTCTATAGCAGCATCACACTCATGTCTAAACTCTCCCATCTGTCTCTCTAGTCTCTCTATCTGTCTCTCTAGTCTGGGGACACATTCTACCTACACCTGTGTCATGGCTAGTCGAACTAGCAATGAATCAATATCTGGATCCTCCTACCCTATGGCATCTCTCTGTAAATAGGGATCATGTCCCCAGGTATCCATCTCAGCCTACTCATCCTGTGCCTCAACATCTGGCATCTGTGCATCATGCCCTGCTCTATCGAGCATCTGCTCATCCTGTATATCATCATGGACCTATCCACCCTGTACCACTCTGACTTGGGCTAATAGTAGATCTACCTCATCATGTCCCTATCCTACCTATATCGGCACTTGTTCCTATACTACTGGTACCTGTACTGGGGCAGCTGGTATTTGTGGTGGAGCTCCTGCTGCTAGCTATGTTGGAGGCTATTTTCATCCCTGTCTAGCTGGAGGTGGCATCAAACCCCTCTGTCTCACACCACCACCTCTCATCTGAGGTCTTACTCTATCTCATCTCCCACCATCTCCTCCATCTCCTCTCCCTCCATCTCCTCCATCACCATCTCCACTGTCACCTCTACCTCCTCTCCCTCAGTCTCTCTTGTCTCAGCCTCGGCATCTCCCACAGCATCTCTCTATCAGATCTCTCTCTAGTGGCCTCATCACTAGATTAGTCAAGTGAGGTACTGGAAAATCTCTCAGGTACTGCTCCAAATCTGCAGTCATCCCTGGGTCCACGACCCCCTGTCTCATCATCCATGCCTGAAATGACATGTCACAAAACTCCTTTCTCACCAGCTCAAATGAGACCATAGGACCCTAGTCATGTCACTCCTGATGTGTACAAAAAAACTCAGCAATGCCCTATGGCATACCCTGGATCCTACCAAACTGTCGCAGAACCCAGCTGACCAGCTGTCTCTCAATAATATAGGGTGTCCACCCTATCAACCATCGTGACTCAAAACAAAACTCAAGTTGTCTCTCATCATCCCAAGGTTCGCACCCTAGGTAAGGTCTCCATATGACTGTATCCAGAGTGTCAAAAGTGTACCTCCAGAACTCTAGATGTCCCAGCTTCGGCTGAGACAAGATTGATGTATATAAATGAATGAACAGTTATCTAGGGTTGTGAAATCTAATAGCTACTAGTCGTGTAACTGCAATATGCTCCCATACCCATACATGGAGCAGTGTAACACTTTCTGATAGTGAAGCACTCCTATGGTACACCACCTGATGAAGATCATGGTATAAATGAGCTAACAGACAGACACCCCAAGAAAATTGGGTCCCGTCATCCATCATCCACTGCAATGTGCAGCCCCAACCAACTGCAAACTCATGTGACCTACGATCAGGGCATACGAATCCCTCAATCTCTCCTTCTAAGACCACTGGTAGAGGCTCATACAAATTGACCATATCCTCCCAACTAATCTCCCCCTCATCAATCTCATCATCTCCAAAGACGGCTTTGCACTCTATAACCCCGTTGTGTCGATCATAATGAACCAGCTCACCTGTAATAGGAAGCTGGAGGATGCGATAAACATCCTCAAGTGTCACTATCATCTCTCCTATCGGGAGATGAAAGGTACTCATCTCTGAGTGCCATCGCTCTACTAATGTTGTCATCATGCTCAAATTTGCCCGAATCTCAAGCGTGTAGATAACATGATATAGTCTAGTTGCTCCGATCAAGAGTCTATCAGTCTCTGACAGTGCTAGTCTCAAGCTCTGTGTGATGGGATATCTCTCCAGTGACATCAGAACATTGATAATATCCTCCTATTTAACTCAACAATATCAAGCTATCAGATTTCAATAAACTGATCTATAAATCTATCTATCCTATCATATCCAATACAAACATGTTTTATCATGTGTTTCAATAGATGATTTTATCAATTATCTAACATCAAGGCTGGTTAACTAGCGACCATGCTACAACATTGCCTATCTTGATCAAATCGATCAAATTCAACTGCCAACAAATCACATCGGCTTATCGACCTCAAGTTTGACCTAACTAACTTGCTAATTTGATCGCATTTTATCCATTATACAAATGCACAACACTGACAAATGCATACGCAATTTCCCTAACTATTTGTGTAGGTTTCCACATTTGCATGGTTTTCTATCACATTTGTGCAGGATCCCTTCCTATTTGCGCAGTTTTTATGTTTACGCAGATTGACGTAGCATTTGCACAATTCATTGTGATAAAGGCGCAGAAACTATATATGCGCACATTTATGGCACATTTGCGCAACCTAGCATAAATTTCTACATAAATGCACAATTCTACGACATGTATGTGCAGAAACATGAGTTTTATGTGCAAATGTCGTGAATCATTGCGCATTCATGCGCTGCAACTGTGCATATGTTTTCGGCTAATAAAAAGAAAATTTTCAAACAATTCCTATGATTCAGTCTAGCCTAAAACATGCTACAAATCAAATTCTAACATGCTTCAAATCACAAATTAACAAAGAGGATCGAGTCACCTACCGGCTCTCCCGAATCGAGCGGTCTCTGGAAGCATCTGGCCCTCTCAAAGTGATGATCTGTCAGCGGGAACGGCATCCTGGCAGTTCTGCTCTTCTCTCTCTCAAGATGTGATCTCCAAATGACACGTGTGCACAATCAGCCTATTGTGGACCCCTTTGCCCTACTTATAGCCTATGGACCCAATGTCCTTGGTGTGTGGACCCTATCTCCCATTTTTCATCTGTTTCACCCCGTTTTCATCCATCTTTTCTACCGTTTCTTTCGTGATATTGATTATCCAAATAAAACTAAAAAAATAAAAAACATAATAAAATTCAAATCATTCTTTTGTCAATCAATCTCTCGAGGGGGCATGCATAGGTCGTTTGAGACATTGTCTGGGGCAAGGGCAAAAATGCTTGAAATTTTCTTTGAAATAATGTGACACGCACGTTATTTCAAAGAGGGGCAAAATGTATACACTTAAAAATGGCTTCTTTAATTAATTAAATATTTATTATTTAATTGATATTGAATTGATAAATTAATTAAATATTTATTATTTAATTAATAATTATTTCCTCTATTTATTAAATAGATTATTCAATTTATTTAATAAATTCATTACAGTCTATTCCTCTATCCTAAGTCTTCTAATTAGTCTTATTAAAGTGATTTAATTAAATATACAATCACCTAAATATGACTAAGTCCCCTAGTCCACCTCACTTATCTAGTCACCTGACACATCACTTTGGCTAAAATAAATAATTATTATTAATTATTTATTGGTAATTATCCTCACCCACACATATCATATTCTTAAGGGCTATGTGGCCTCATAGGACTTGGTCTCATGACCACATGTCCTCTCTTAAACCAAGTCAAGAGACATTCCCTATTCCTAAGGGGCTTCTCAAGCCACCTCTAAGGGTCAAAGGTGACTCATGTGACACTTGTGCCAAGAGTCCACATGAGAAAAAAGTCCTTCCCTCTTCCTCTCTTTGGTCTTTGTGAGACACTTGACATGTGTCTTTCCCTTCCACCTTGTTCTCCTCCATGTCAATGTGAGAGGAACATCATCGTTATTCTTCCTCTCACATTCCAACTACATCCCCCTTTCTCTCAACTCCTTCAACCAAGTCAATCCTAGCCCTAGGATCTTCCACCTTTTATTCTCCATCATAGGATTGTGCCACCTAGGCTTAGATCCTCCAAAACTCTATAAAAGGAACCTCACTTCCCCTTTTTTGAGCTAATAGTGAATATGCAATCAAGCACTCAAGCAATCAAGCAATCAAGCATTTCAAGAGCATTAAAGCATAATCAAGCCATTTTCATATCACTTACATCTCATTCACCATATTTGCATAATTAAGCTTTAGTTTTGCATACATTCATCATCAATCTCCACACTTTGGTGTCATCTTGGGCAAGAGGCTTCATTTGGAAATCTGAGAGCTCAACATCCTCAAGAAATCAAGGCTAGGAGGGAAATGGAGACAAGCTACATGTTAGGTGAAGTTAAAACCTTGTTTTAGCTTCATTTTTAGTGTATTCTTCATTTTTGTTTGCTAATTAGTTTGATTTATTAATCTTAGAATAGTTAATTTATCATTTAAAGTAGTTAGACATCTAATTTGCATACATTGGTCTACCAGGATTCCTCGGTATCTTTGTGGATGGGCTCCATCTTTCCCTTTTCCCTCTATGGTTGTTGCTGGATGGTTTGGTGGTTTACCTAGTTTTGGTTTGAGGATGATGTTGATGGCATCATCTCAGTGGGGATCCCCTTTTGGTTTCCCCTATCTTTTTGTGTTTAGTTTTATTTCTAAGGGGAAGTAGTGATTGTTATTGTGTTATCTTTTTCTTGCGGCTTGCTTTTGGAATAAAATCCTCTTTTCCAGAGCTCTGCAGACTTTCTATGCCTTTTCTTATAATAATGGGAGTGGAGGGTTTTTAGTCTTTTCGAGATTGGGAACATTTTCCTACTTTTTTTGTAGTCATGGAGGCTCTGGTATCTCTCTAGGATTTTCAGATTTTTTCTTTTGGCTTGGAGAGATGTTTTTCATTGGTTGTTGGTGTCGTATAATGATGATGGACTCTTCATTTTGGAGATGTTGGTGGTTAGGGGGGTTGGTTTTCTTTCAGATATGGGCTTTGATGATCTTGACCTTCTTTTCCTCTCCTCTCCTTTTTGGGATTTTGATGCCTTGATACCCTTATATGCCAGTATTGGTTTTGGTTGTGGTGAGATTTTGGGAGTTCTCTTCTCGTGGGTAATTAGTTTCTTCATTTGCATGGAGGTGGTGGTTTTTGTTGATTTTTTGTCTATGCTATATTTGAGAGGCAATAGCAATTTCATGTGTTTCTTTATTTATCTATTTTGTGGGTTTGGAAGGAAACCATCATCCTGGGTATTGTGCAACTCTTGTTATGCTTATGGGTATGAAGGGGTTTTAGTTTTTTCAAGATTGTGGATAGTATTCTACTCTGGATATTTTTTCCATGAGGTTTTGGGTCTCTCTCTAGGATCTTCAATTTTATTCTTTACGGTGGGAGAGATGTTCTTTTTTTGTTTCTAGTGATTGGCCTTTTGGAGTTGGACTCTTCATTCTAGAGTTGTTGGAGCTTGGGGGGTTATTTTTCTTTCAAGGATGAGCTTTGACGATATTGAACCTCTTTTTCTCCCCTCTTTGTTGTGGGAGTTTGTGGCCTTGATGCTCTTCTTTTCCCATGTTTTTTAATCTTTGGTGACTCTTGTATTTTTCATACTATCTCTTTTAGATGGGAGAGTTGTTTCTTCTTTGAAGCTAGTTTTGGGTCTATTGGTGATGGACTCTTCTTCTATTAGTTTATTGGTTTCTTTGGTTGGATGATGGTCGTGGTATTTTGTTTTATTTTCTTAATAGATGAGGCTTAGATGATCTTGGCCCTTCGGCCTCCTTCCTTTTGATCAAGGTTTCTTTTTTTCTGGAGAAGAATTTTTTCCTAATCTTTTCTCTTTTATTATTGGAGTTGAGTTTCTTGGATGAGATTTCTTGATCTCATATTTGTTTGAGTTTGGAGGGTTAATTTTATTTCAGGAGGGTGCTTTGATGATCTCAACCCCCTCTTCTTCCCCTCTCTATTTTGGGATTTTTCTTCCTTGTATCACTTTTCTAGTGTTGGTTCCGCTTTGGAGAAGTCTTTGGGAGATTTCCTCTTGAGGGTGATTGGTTTCCTTTCTGGTTGGTAGTGGTGGTGGATGGTGCTGATTTTCTTAAGAGGTGGTGCTTTGACAATTTTGGTCATTATTTTTCATTCCTTCTCCTTAAGGTTCCTTTCACTCTGGAGTTGAATTCTCTCGGTTCTATTGTTGGGTGGTTTTTTTTCTTTATGTGGGTGGAGGTGGTTAGTTGTATTATTTTTAAGAGAGTGTTCTTTATTGTGCATGTGGCCATATACTACTTCTATATGTGGTTGGTGAATTCCCACCTTCAGTGTTTCTTAGCTTTGGTTGGTGGGATTTTGGATGAGGTGTCTTTGGTTGTGTTCGGGGAGGAGTGTTTTGAGAGGTCAGCCTTTTTTGTGTCACCCCCCTTTCTCTCCTTGCCTCTTCATTGGATCCCTTGACTGTTGCCATGTTTTTTGGTGACAAGTGAGAAGTGCTTGGTTGTAGGATTTCTTGTTGTGGTTGGCTATGACAATCTTATGAGTAGGTGCCTTATTGTGTTCGTGGATTTCCTCCTCTCCTCTCTACATTGGGTTCTCCTTTTCCTGGCAATGATTTTCAATGCATTTGGTGATGGTTCTTTTATTGCAACGATTGTGGTGGTTTTGGTTTGTGAGTGTTTTAAGTGGATGTGCATTAATGTTCTTATTTCCTTCTCTTCCCTTTTTATGGGCTGAAGCTATCCTTTTTTGTTGCTACTATCTATTTTGGCTACTTCTCCATTGGAGGTGGTGGGTATTCCTATTGAGGGGGAATCTCATGTGGCCTTTATGATGTCGGTGCTCCTTTTTTTCCTTTCTTCGATGTCTCCTATTTAGGTGGAGTACAGTGTTTAATATGTTGAATCAATTTAGAGCTCAAGTATGGTTTTGGGAGCCATGTTAAAACCTAATTATTATGGTTTGAGGATCCATCAAAACCCTTTGGATCTCCTTTCTTAATATATTTTCTCTTTGATGTAAAGCATTGGCCTTTTGTTGGGTTCTCTTGGGAAACTGGTGCTTTGGATGATATTTATTTTTTGGTTGTTGGTTGTTTGTTGGCTTTGGAATGGCTTTGGTTTGTTTTTCTACAAATGCTTTCTTTTTTGCAGCATCTTGGCTTAGTAGGGTTCCATATCCCCCTTAAAATCTTATTGTAATGGGTTTGGGGGCCCCATCAAATCCTATTTTTTCCTTAATAAAAAATATACAAATTTATCTTAAATTCAACATTGCAAGATTCATAAAACATTACCTCTTTCATTGTAACATCTTCTTCACCACCTCTCACTATAACTGCAACTTCCCTAGGTAAGACATCTTCTTTCTCAATCCCTCCACTTGAAGTAATCTCTTCTCCAAGGATGGGGTCATCCTCACTAGGTCATGGATAAACCTCTACTACATCTTCAACTTTGTTTTCTTCTTTCATGCCTTCAAAAATACATGTAAATATTTCACTTCTTTGACCTCCAACCAAGGCATTCCAATCTACCTCTACCATTTCAATCTTCACTTAGAAATCAGCTTCTTCACTTTGTTTTATCTCCTCCCAAAGAATCTCTTTTGTTGTAATATCATTTTTCTCATATCCATCTTCATAAAAATGTTTACTAAAATTAAATTTTACCTCAGTTTCATCCACCACTATAAATTTTCTTTACCTTCCTCTTTTTCTATCAATATTTGTAATCCTTCGCAAATACTTGCCTCTGTCAGGTATATTCTTGACAACATTATTGTTGTCTGGGAAGGGATGGAATGGGCTCGTCAGTATAAGCAACCCACTTTATTTCTCAAGATTGATTTTGCTAAAGCTTATGACCACATTGAATGGCCTTTCATTCTTTCCATGTTGCAAGCACTTGGCTTTGGTCATAATTTCTTGCAGTCTGTGGAGATGTTTTTTGGTGATGCCTCTATGTGCATTACTATCAATGGGTCTCAATATGATACCTTTGGGATTTTTAGATCCATCCAGCAAGGTTGTTTGCTGGCTCCTTCATTATATGTGCTTGTTGTTGAAGGCTTTGGATATTCGCTTGCTAATTTTGTTTCCTCTGGTTTAGTTCTGGGCATTTCTCTTCCTGGTTCTTCTTCCCATCTTGTTAATGGTCACTTTGTTGATGACTCCTTTATCACTCTTATTGAGGATGAGGAGAATATCTCCAATGCCTTACAGTGCCTGGACACCTTTTTTCAAGCCTCTAGATCTGCTATTCAGTGGCATAAGACCATCTTCTTCAAATAGTCTTTCCTTTCGGCCCTTCCCTGGCTTGCTAAGTTTGACTTGAAATGGGTCTAGCATTGGGAAGTCTTTCTCTTCCTAGGGATTCCCTTTTCCTTCCATGGATCTTTTGTGGACTTATGGAATGTTGTGATTACCAAGATTGAGAAAAAACTACATTATTGGATCTGCAAGCCCCTCTCTCTTGCAGGGAAATTCTAGATTTGCTCCAAAGTTCTGGCTGCTACTCATGTTTACTACTCTTCCTGTTGGGCTCCTTCTAAAGCCTCGTATCTCAAGCTAGAACACCTTCTCAGAGACTTTCTCTGGGCCTCTGGAGCTGATAGTCATGGGTTCCATAGAGTGGCTTGGGAGTATTGTTGTCTCCCCAAAGACTTTGGCGGCCTTGGCCTTCTCTCTGCTCAGAAGCAAGGGCTTTCTCTTTGTGCCAAGTGGATTATTCATGCTCTCACTGGTGATGAGGCCTGGAAGATCCTTGTCAGGCACTGTATCTCTTCAAGATTCCCTATTCATAGGCATGCTTGGAAGGGCATTGGTCTACAGACCCTTCTCATTATAAAGGAGCATGTTCAGATTCAAAGCACTTTCATTATAAAGAGCATTTGGAAAGCTTGGGAAGTTATTAAGCCCTGGCTTCAGTGGGATGGTGAGGGCTTTCGCAATGGGATTTCTTTCAATCAATAGAACCTTTGGCGGTCCCTGTTGTTTTCTATTCAAGGCATTCCTCTGGCTAAGAGTCAAGGGGCCAATGCTCTGCATTTTTTCAAACATGGCATTCGGACTCACAAGGACCTCTTCTCTAGGGCCACTATGAGTCTCCTCTCTTGAGAGGATATGTAGGTGCAATACCTCTTGCCTCACATAGATCGTCAAACTTTTGATCTATTGGTTTCCACTATCCCTGATAATTTGCTTCATAGGCTTGGTATCCAGACTATTCGGCCCTAGTGGAAGGATTGGAAATGGTATCCTGCCACTCCTTTTAGCAATTACAAGCCAAGGCTGGGCTACAAATGGTTTTCTCCTCATCTTCCCATGGTGGACATTCTTAACCAGAGATGGTATCTTCAATCTTCTACTTATCACTGGAGCTCTCGCTTTCAGACCGTCTGGGCTACCATTATGGAGCCCAAGATGGCTCTCTTTTCTTGGTGTTTGTTATTCCAAGGGCTTCCTGTGGGACCTAGGCTCAAACATCTGGGTGTTCATGACCCTCAGTGTCCCTTCTGTGGTCACCCTGAGACTTTCTTGCACATCTTCTGGTTATATAGGAGAGCTCAACAGTATTGGTAGTGGATCCATGATTTTTTCAAACTCTTTAGGCCCAAGCCTTTCTCCTGGCATATGATTGTCCTAGGGGATTCTCCTAGACTTCCTTCCAAGTTTACCCAGAATTGGCATACTTTCAGGATGGGGATTTTGTTCACTCTTTGGAAAGATAGGAATGTTGTTCTTTTTTCTCATAGCTTTCTTGATATGAATTTTTCTCTGTATAACAAGGCTTGCATATGTAATAATGTTATGATGTAGATTCAGGTTCAAGCAAATAAGGTGGCTCTAGAGGTGGCTCACCTTCAGGAGTTGCTCAATCATTGTGGCAATGCTCCCTACATGGTTGCATGGGTCCCTCCTGATGTCATTTCTATAGAAGGTACCCCTCATAGAGGCCACCGCCATGGGCGCAGTTCCTCAGCTCGCCACTCCCGTACCCCACAGTCGCAGGCTCCCCACCATCACTCTCCTAGAGGTGGTGATGATGGTTGGTGACACCACTCAGGTTCTCTGCCTCACTGTACCTCTGGGTGGTCTCCAGCTCTGGCTCAGTCTGGCCCTCCTGATGTTCCTGTTACTCGTCATGGCTCTAATTGGCCTCTTGCCACCTCCTCCAAGTTTCCCCGCCTGGCTTTGGCCATTTCTTCATTCCGGACAGAAGAGAAAGATGTAGAAGATGATGGTTGGTTGATTCCCAACCCTCTTGTCAATCCCAACGATGTATGGGGTTCTGATGATAAAGATCCTCCTCCTGGCACAACTCTTGCAGCTTAATGGCTTTATCCCTTTTTTTTTTTATGAATAGTTGTTGTTGTTTCTGGCTTATGCCATGTGAACTCTGCGGGGTGATTTTTATGTCCCCCAGCCCCTTTTTTGTGAATATGTAACTTTTATATTTTATTAATAGAGAAGGCACTATTCATCAAAAATATGCAAACTAGAGCTCACAAACTTACATCTCCTTAAGGGTGTAATACTTTCTTATTTAGGACCTTACAGAACTCCAACCACATTTACAATTGATTTCCATGAGTGTATATAGTACTTCCCACCTAGGAGATTACAAACACAAACAATGTGAGATAAAAGGTAGGTGCAACTACCTTGCTACAAATAGTAAATGCATGATATAATTTAAAAACTACCTAAAGCATTTTATTAAATAAGGAACTTTCCACAAGCTTCTAAAATGTCACATATGCACCTTGATAAATGAAAAGTTACAAAAAGTAACTTTATGATTATTTTATTTTTTATTTTATTTTCTTTTATTACATTTTGTTCATTTTTCTCTTCTCAATTTTTTTAATATTTTTTTCTTTGTTTTTTCCTCTTTCCTTTGTATTTCCTCTTCTCTCATTTTTTTTCCTTCTTTTTAGATGATGCAAGATTACTTTTACATCCTAGATGCTCCTACATTAGAGATTTTTTTCATTTCTATGTTTTATCTCTCTTTTCTTTTTTTTTCCTTTTTTTTTTCTTTTCTCTCTTTTTTTCTTCTATCTCTCTCCTTTTTGGGGGATGATGAAAGTTTTCTCTTACACCCTAGATGCTCTTGCATCCTAAATATAAAGGAAAATGAGACCCTAAGGATCACTTAAGAGAATTTTGTGTTGCTACCTTATAATTTGTACATGTGGAAATATATCTTATGGAATTTTCCAATGTAGTCTTGGAGGAGGTCCCATGTCCAATGGTTTTCATGACTACCTTCTACTATTAAATCCTTTCAAGAATTGGCTAACACATTTGTTGCATTACACCTACAATTGTGAATGTGAAACCAACATGATTGATCAATTCAATACTGAGAAAAAACAAGGAGTGTCCTTTATGTCATTTATACAAAGATGGTGACATTTGATTAAAAGAACACCCTACAACATTCCAAAAAAAGAGTTGATTGATTTATTTTGTCATGATCTAACTAAAGATATGGAAAAAAAAAATTCATCTTAAATGCTTGGATGACTTTGAGAAAGTAATAGAGATGGGGTTCAGAATTGAACAATCCCTTATTGATGATGGAACTATCAAGATAAACAATGATAAAGATTATAAGATAAGTTCCAATTCAAACAATAACAACAAGACACCCTTTTGGGCTGGAAACAAGAATGTGGTCAATGATGGAGTAATTGATGCAAAAATGACTAAAATGTCACAATCCATTTACAATCTTAAAGGATCATCTTCAGATAAATGAAAAGTGCCTCAAAAGAGTTTTCCTAGATGGAATTTGACAACATTAGGACAATCACTTGAGTCAGCATTAAAGGAACTTCTTGAACATGATGTCATAACATTACTAGAAATAAGAGAATATAATCCACAAGTTAAAACCCCATGGTGGAATGAAGATCATTTTGGTGAATACTACTGTCACAAGGGTCACGATACTAATGGTTGAAATTGAATTTGAAATATAATAGAAGATATTATTAAAAATGATAAAATAGCAGTTAATGGACACACTCATTCTAGTAACTCTGATCGTGGGGTGTTCAAAGATCCCTTCCCAAAGCATGAAAAAGATAAAGGAAAAGCCACTAAATTTGGTGATGGTGTAAATTATACCAATGCTCAATGTGACTATTGCATAAACCATATTAGTGAAGTCAAAAATCACGTGAATACCTTCATCATAAAAGGTAAAGAGCCTAAATGCAATGTCACTACACGTAGAGGCAAAGTTACCCTTCATGGTCCTAGCTCTAAACCAGCTATACCAACATTACAATATAGCCTTATAAAGAACTCAGGGAAGACACGTGCACAAATTTGTATACTTAATATTTTACACCTATATCATGAACATAAATCTATCCTTGACAAAGCACTTTCTTATACTATTGTACCTACTAATCTACATGTGGATCAATTGCAAGCTATGGTGGGACATATTACCTCCCCTCATACCTTCACTTTTATAAACATGATGATTCATCCATGAAACAACCCCATAATGCACCTCTATGCATTGTAGCTTTCATTCATAAAGCTAATATTAAATGATTCTTGATAGGAGGAGAAAGTCTCAATATGTGTACCTTAAGATTGATAACAAAACTATGATTTTTTTTAAATGTAATAAATCCAAAAAATGAAATCACCATAAAATCATATGATGAAGAAGAACATTCATCTAAACGATTTGTTACATTTCCAATCAGAGTTGGACTTGTGGTGAAGGATGTGGTTTGCTAAGTCCTATACCTACCTTTAACTTATAATATACTCCTTGGAACACCGTGGATTCATGCAATGCAAGAAACCCCCTCTACATACCATCAATGTATCAAATTCCCACCTATTTTTTTTGAGATAACCATACCAGGGGATCCAAACCCTTTTATGTCTAAATACTAAGATTAAATGCACAATCCCAAGTAATCATGAATCACCTCCTTCTTGAGCATATGTGATGCAGGAGCATCCTGGGTGTAAGAGCAATCTTGCATCACCCAAAAATATTTATATTTTTGTATTCAATAAGGGCTATCTTGTGCAAAGTTGCTATTTATGGAAACTTGCTATTTTTAGTAAGTTGGTCTTATGATCTCGGAATGTCTGATTTTACATATGGAGGTTCATCTCAGTCATATCAGCCTGCCAGTAAAGTTTCATGGCTAGATCAGGTGTAGTTTTGAAGATATTGAAGATTTTCGGTATTGGCAGCAGGGTACAGAAACTTCAAACTCAGTTTTGAAGGCTTTAGAGGCCACGGATGAGGTTGAAAATTTGGGTGATAGGCACTTTGCACCAATCAAGCCTGTAGAGCACTTCGTGGCGTTTCCAGAATGGGGTTATAATAGCCAATCGGGTCAACGGACGATGACTTATGGTCTTCGGAAGTTGGGTCACCTGAAATTTGCGAAAAATAATTTTTCTTCAAAATTTCTGTTTGGGTTTCAAAACTCATTTTGAGCCGACTTTGATGTAATAAATTGTAAAATAAAATAATTCTAAGTTTGGTCGGCCCTAAGGGCTAAATTTCTAGAACCTTCTCGGGTGGTGGAAATTGCCTATATAAAGAAGGCCCGCAGTGTTGTCTAGGGCAGTTCTGGGTAGTAGATCTGGGTATTGATTCGAGGCTTTGTCCTACAGAATATTGTAAGGGAATGCCCATGTGGCTTTGCATATTGTAATTCTGAAAGTTTGTAATTCCACATTTGTGGAGATAATAAGAAGCCAATTTTTTGTTCTTGCATATTATTGTTGTTGTTTCTCTATTTCTATTATGTGCTTGTGGTATAAAGGGGAGCACCCTTCATCAATATGTTAACCTTGAATCATTAAAATCATCCTCTTCAAAATCTAATGAGGATGAGGTTAAAATAATTGTGAAAGAATAAGGAGTGGAAGAGTATTCCATGAGTTGCATATTTTGTATTTGTCTCCCTGGTCTTATGGAAAACCACAAGTGATTGAAACCACATTAGATACCAATACTATGGTCTACAATTCAGCTATTTTCATAAAATGGGGAGCATACCTAATGGTGAAATGGAAGAAGAAGATCTCATGGGGTTGTTATATAAATATGAGGATACCAAAAAAATGAAAAACCAGAGGTCGAGATACTAGTTGAACTATATGGAAAAGGACTTAAAATAATAGAACGGTGTGGATATGATGGTCATAGTCCTATAGGCTTACAAAAGAAAAGGATCCGTGAACCCACACAACCTGATAATAGACCTAGAGTTCCTAAATTAGGTTATGACATATTGAAAGGTAATACCTTGAGTACTAAGAGTAATTCAAATGAGCTAAAGGGGTCCTCTAATGCGACATGAGATGAAGAGGAAGGTACCATCGATGACCTTCATGATCTCATCTACATTCATGAATATGAGAACGTATTTACCCTTGAACCAATCTATAATTTTGATTCTAATATTAATCCTTTACCCCTTGTCCATCCTCAAGTTATTGATTGGGATAAACAAGTACCATCACAATTCAATACATTTCAGAATGATGAGGCTATAGTAATTTTTATTAGAGCACAGAGTGACATACCCCTTGGGGACCATAGAGTTGGCTTCACTATTGAAATTAACATTCCAGCTTACTTCAGAGAGGGTTCCAATCCATTTAGTTGCACAATTATAGAAAATATAAAAAGGTATTCTAGTGAAAATCACTTTGTGGCGCTATCCGACTTGAAAAAAGTAAAAATAAAGGACGTATCCAAACGTGAAAACCTTTCTAAAGAACCTAAGGGTGGAAGGATTGAAACTCTTCCCCAACCATATTATCAAAAAAAAATCATCCATGTTGTTGAAGAAAATAGTAATAACAAATCTTGGAACAAAAGAAAAACCCAAAATTATACATCTAATTGAATCATTGAAATCCAAAGAAAGAGTGGAATTTATATGATTCTTCATAGAAAGAAAAGTAAATTTTTCTTGGTCTTGTGCAAATATGTTGGGACTTGATCCTAATTTAGTTATGCATCACTTGTCCTTACCACTAGGGAAAAAATCTATAAGATAGAAATTGAGAAAAATGCACCCGCAAGTGGCACTATTGGTAAAGGTAGAATTACAAAAACCCCTAGACATTGGATTTATAAGGCCTATTGATTATGCAGAGTGGATCTCCAATCTAGTACTGGTTGTGAAACCTGATGGGAGTGTTCGTGTTTGTACAAATTTTAAAGATCTTAACAAAGCTTATCCCAAAGACTATTTCCCACTTCCAAATATTGACATAATAGTGGATTCAACATCAGGACATCAGATGCTTTCCCTTATGTATGGTTTGTCAAGTTATAACCAGATCAAAATTGCTCCTCAAGATCAATTCAAGAGAACATTCACTTGTCTTTGGGGGAATTTTTGTTAGAACATCATGTCTTTTAGGTTGAAAAATGTTGGAGCCACCTACCAATGAGCTATGAATACAATTTTTCATGAAACGATGAACACCTACCTAATGTGGATGATTTGTTGGGAAAATCTTACACAAGAGCTAGACATTTGGAAATATTGGATAAAATATTTACATGAATAGGACAATACAAAGTACACCTAAATCCAAAAAAATGTGTCTTTGGAGTAACTACTGGGAAGCACCTAGGATACATGATTTATGCTAAAGGAATTGAAGCCAATCCTACCAAAGTTAAAGCTATACTAGAAATATCGCCACCAAAGAATAGTCATCAGCTAAGATCATTTCAAGGGAAGGTACAATTTATTTGTTGCTTTATAGCATAACTGGCAAATAAATGTCATCCCTTTCAGCATCCATTACATAAAAATATTCCATTCAGATGAGATAAAAAAATATGAACAAGATTTTCAACACATTAAAAAACAATTGATGTCTAGGCACCATTATTTCTAGTACCTCCTAGAGATGACAAGACCCTACTCCTTTATATATTGACAACTATCACATCACTAGGGGCACTTTTGGCACAACATGACACAGATAGAAAATAGTTTCATTTATTGTATCAATCGTACTCTAGTGGGCTACGAATTCAACTATCTTCCTATTAAAAAATCCTATCTTGCCATAGTTTTTGCTTTGCAAAAGCTACGTCATTACATACTCACACACCAAACAAAGCTTATTTCAAAAATTGATCTTCTTAAATACCTTTTTTTTAAAGCACTCACAAGGAGGTTATCTAAATGGGTTATGATCCTAAGCAAGTTTGACATCGAATATATGGAAAGAAAAGAAATAAAAGGAAAAGTTATAGTGGATTAACTAGTAGATGCTCCTATAGAAGATGATCATCCCATTTTCATAGAGTTACCCAATGAATCAATATTCAATGTGGAATCTAAACAGTTTTGGAAATTATATTTTGACGGCTCTTACACACATACTGGGTCTAGTGTCAATGTTCTCTTTGTCACACCACAAGGAGATTGTATACCAAAAGCTTACAAGATTCATTTTCAGCGTACCAACAATATTGTATAATATGAAACATTAATTAGCAAACTTTGTATGGCTATGTAATGGAAGATTCATTTATGTATTTTTTATGAATCTCAGCTCATGATCAAACAAGTTAATAATAATTACAAGACAAAAGGTGAAAATTTGATGCCATATAAAATAATGGTGCATGACTTCAAAGCTTATTTCATATCTATTACTTTTAAATAGATTCCCAATAGCAATAGCATATCAATTGATTACTAGTGGTTCCTTATCATTGGTCCTAATTCCCAGTGGTATGGAGATATATATGCTTATCTACATGATAATATATTATCATTTGACCTTTACAATTACTCTTTTACTTTAAAGATTTAGCTTCCTACTATATTATCTTAGTTGATACCTTATATCATCGGGGTCTTAATGGTACCTTACTTAGATGTCTTGAGTGTTACGATGCTGAAACTTCCATATGAGAAGTGCACAAGGGTATATCTGGGAACATTTTAGTGGTCCTACCCTAGCTAAGAAAATTTTGTCCACTGGTTACTATTGGCCTAATTTGAAAATGATGCTTATCAGTTTGTCAAGTAATGCAAGCAATGTCAAATACATGGAGACCTGATGCATGTACCTCCTCAAGAATAATAGCCACTTACTACTCCTTGGCCCTTTTGTCAATGGGGGCTCCACCTGGTAGGAAAAATTCATTCGCCTTCTTCCAATGGCCATAAATTCCTTATCACTACAATAGAATATTTTACAAAATGGAATATTAAATTCATTTCATTAACAAATGTCACAAGAAAACAAATTGCTACATTTATCCTTAACTATATCATTTTCCAGTATGGTGTTCCCTTTCATATCATCACAAATAATGATCATCCCTTCAAAAATCAGGATGTTCGTGAGCTTTGTGAAAAATTTCAATACATTCAGCATCGATTTTCCACACATTATTACCCTCAAGGTAATGGCCAAGTAGAGGCCTCCAATAAAAATACCCTAAAAATTATTAAATGAATAGTCAGTGAAGTTGGTCATGAGTAACATATTTAGCTAAATCCTACCTTGTGGGCATATTGCACAAATGTCCACAATCCCACAAGCGCCACTCCATATGCCCTAGTTTATAGCTCAAAAGTCGGCTTGCCTATCAAGGTTGAGATACATTCTTTATGGGTCTCTTTGCATAATTTGATCAATAATGAAGAACACAAGGTGTCTCACTTGCATGAATTAGAGTTTCTTGATGAACACAGAACTCCTTTTAATCACCTCAAGGCATACCAGCAACAAATGTACAAAATTTATAATCACTAGGTCAAACCAAGAGAATTTGAAATTGGTGATCTTGCCCTTAAGGACAATATGAAGAACTAACAAGACAGAGAGAAAAAGGGTAAGTTTAAACCTAATTGGCTTTCTCTTTACATCATTACTACTACATATGGATTGAGCGCATACTAGTTAGTTATTTCAAAGGATGAGCCACTTGAAGATCCAATCACTAGCATTCACCTTCGCAGGTTTTATACCAGAGCATTTCATGGAATCTTTTTTTTAAGTCCAGAAAAAATACAAAATCATAAAATGTCTTTAAAACATAATAAAAATCCTAAAAAAATACAAACAGTTCATAAAAAGTCATAAAAAAGAAAAGAAGAAAAGAAGAAAAAAATTGAAAGAATTGAAAAAAAATTCCTCTAGTGAAAACCACTTCAATGGTGCATTGGATAAGTATCATGGTGAAAACCTAGTAACTGACGCCATGTGTAATAACTTCATCTCACATCAATTTTCCTTTCGCATCATAATAACCTTTCCACCATCACCATAGCTTGTGGATTGGTTCACTTTGCTCTCTTACCTTTGCACATTTTCTCCCTATGTAATAAACTAGTCATGTTTTCATTGGGGCAATCTCCTTGAATTTAGTAGCAGTTTGGGATATTTGGCATCTCACGATTAGAGGAACCATAACTTTTTGTCTATCTTCCTGCTCACAAACCTCAATAAAGTTTCACTTGCACCATCAATTGTATCACGTCAAATTTGCTACGCAATAAAAATATTCAGTGCATGGATGAATTACCTTTTAGACAAACATGTAGCTTTGAACCAACAAATCACTGCTAAGATTAAGCAAACATAACAACACCATATCAACCTATCAAATCAAACATATCACTTGTGAAAAAGATTATTTTGGCATGGTGAATGATATATTCTTATTTTCTTTAGGTCTTCTAATTGTTGTAATTTTATCTTTGGTGGCATGTCTTTTAGCTTTTCAGGGATGTCTCTAACTAGAGATTTTATCGCCAAGTTCTCTTTGACTATAAAAGTGAGGATGGAGCATGTTCACTCGTTGTTTCTTGTGGATTGTTCCTTAGTAATATGATGACTTGTCTTAGGACATAATTGTCTAAGATCATCGAGAATGTATGAGTTTCATATGAACTGGGACATTCCTTAATTGTCTGATGTGTCTTCCTCCACACAATGGGTATTTTTATTCATTTGGATCTTTCCCATGTCCTGATGAGTTCATCTTGTTGCCATAGTGAGCTCAATGGTGATATAAGCACTTAAAAGAACAATAAATCTCACCACCTCCATATATGTTTATTCTCATCATCTCATTTCCTTCATTTCATTTCTCTCATCCATATTTTTCCTTTCATTCCCTTTATCAATTCATTGCACTTGTCCCTTTCATATCTCTTGTTCATCAGTTATTTCTTTCACCATCTTCTCATCATTCTTTTTTTTTTCTTCGTCATCTTGGAGATCAAAACTAGCTTTATCCAACTCATACATGCCTCTTAATTTCAATTTCAATTCAATCAACTTGCATCTTAACATGTGATCACATTGCTCCTAATCAATCAATGTACAAAACTATCTTGTGCCAGCATCAATCTCAATCTCAATCAGGTTACCAACTTGGCTATATCAATTGTTCAGTTACGCTTATCCATTGTGCATTTTCATCAAATGTGCATCTCATCTTAATCACTTGCACAATATCAATCATCAAATATTTTTCCCGTGATCTATCGAGAGGTCAATCTTATCACACTTTGTCCAATCAATCTCAAGGGGGCATATCATATTTATCATCATCCCTACTAGGATATCCCTAGGACATATATCAGTTAATCAATTTTTTTTAAAACAATGCAACAAACCGCATTGTCTCAAAGAGTGGCAAAATGTTAAGACGTAAAAATATCCTTATTATTACTAATATTTCTTCTATTGATTGAATGGATATTATGGTCTATTTAATTGATTCAATAATATTTTATCTATTAATATAATATTCCTAATCTACCTAAATCATTAAACTCCTTTTTGCATAAAATCATTAACATTTTCCACTTCCTAAACACATCCTACTTGCATCATTCCAAATCCACCATTTGCATTCACTTTGAAAATGTGGGACAAATATGTCTCCAACTACCTCCAAATACCTTCTTTATCCCATATTTATCCTACAACTTTCTCTCCCGTGTGAGGACACTTCTAAATGCATTAGCCCTCTCTTTATCAAGCCTCTTGTATCTTTGTGATAACCTACAACTGATTGAATATCTTGATGAACTGAATGGACAAGTGAAAGACGATGATTAGAGATCACCGAGCTACTAAAGTGATATGTAGGGAAATTAAATCAGTCAATATGTATTGTCATTGATGTCAACTAGTTTTGACTATACTTATCATGACGGTTACAAACATCTGAAGAAGAAAAATGGTAAAGGAAAGAGATATCTACATGAGGCATACCGAGTAGCATTAATAACTGAGTTAGTATTCACCGACACATTATGTATTAACCGAGTGAGAAACAATTAAATTTTATAACAGCCGACTGAATTGATGAGTTGGATGATTGATTATGATTCTGAGGTAAAAGATAAAGTTTTTAATGATGATCTAACGGCTGACAAAACTCAAGATTGATCGAATGGAGAAGGATGAAACGTGTTATTGACACATCTGTCAAGGAAGCTTGAAGCGGCAAAATGAACAATGGAGATTAAGAGGCAAAATCTAACGGATGAGAAGAAAACGGTTTATGATGTCTATTTAAAGAGACATGAGATTCATTATTGACTCTGGAGCTTATTGACACTGTAGGAGAAATCTCGTGAAAGGGTAATTTTCATGCACCACTGATCAAACTAGTTATAGACAGAACCGAGCAGAACTGTAGGCATTACCAAGCGTCAAGGTATTATTCACCGAGTTGAATATGATGAAGGATATGAAGGATTGAAGTGATTATTGATCAGAGGAGGTATTTTGAGCTTAGCTTAGATCTAAAAATTTGCAAATATTAGTTGTATTTGAATCAGATCACTACTGTATCAGTTTACCCATTGTTATAGCTAAATCTCTTAACCGAGTGGACATGACAGTCTTATTTGTATCTCAATATAACATTCCATGAATGTTGTTGGTTTTCTTATTGACCCCATAGTGAATGTTGATCAAGAATTAATTGTTAGTGATAAATCCTCTAACCAGGTCACACCTTACAGTGTGCATTGTAACCTTCAACAAAGTTGGCTCCTAACCGAGCTCACTTCAGAAGAGTGAAATATTTTGGGTTACCGGTCCCAGGTGGGTTTTCCCTTAGCATGGTTTCCACATTAAAATCTGTGTTATGTGTATTTTACATGATTGGATTGTTATTTTACTTTGCACATTACATATTTGGATTAATCGGTAAACACAGTACTAAATTTACTGGTATTCGGTAAATGAACAGAAATCTATTGTAGATAGTTTACCGATTTGATTGTTTGTTTGAAAAAGTTTGATTATATACGTCTGGGAGATTGGGACTGTAGGATAACTGGAATTAACTGATTCACCCCCCTCTTAGTTATCTAACACTTTGATCCTTTTGGCTCTCTAGCTCTTTATACATGTTACTAACTTATTGCATTATCATTCATTATATTAAGAGTTTCATAAACATATTTTTCTTATAAATCCTCCATTCTTCATAGCCTCTTCTTCATTGTGCTTTGAGAGAAAATCTAATTTAAACACAAGATATTGTTTATAGGAAGGAAATGGAGTTAGATTTAAATGTATGTGTCTTGTTTATTTAATATTGTTTTGCATTTGTATTCGATAAAGAATTTCATTGTTGCGATATTGGAATGACTAGATCTCTGATCTTGTTATCAATTTCTCGCATTCGTATACTAAGAACAAAAACCCTTGGAGTTTCTAAGTGGTTTGGACATAAAGCCAAATCCATCTTTGGTGTGGATTCATCCAGAATTCATAATTGCACTTCATTATCAGATTGTTGGAGGTTTCAATTGGATATCTCTCTGGAGGGTTTGATAGCTTGGACGACTAAGGTTAGGAAATGAACACCATGATTTGGAAGCGATTTATGAGATTGTTGGTATCTGTCATCATTCATATTTTTATTTCAGAACTAGCATAATTTATATTAAACTTTAGTTTAGAAGGGTTTGGATTTGTTTGAGCAAGGGCTTGATAGAATTTATTTGCTAAGTTGTACAAAGGGTTTGAGCGCTTATTTTGGAGATCTAGCACCAACCTTTAGGCATTTGAAACAACCTCATCCTTGTTTAAGGTCTACCATAAAAATTAGATTCATAATCACCATCCATACATTGTTGATTGACATCTTATGCATCATAAGATTGAAGGAAACAATTGGGTATGTCTTTATATTGAAACTCATTGAATTCAATGAGAAAACCTTATTTTTTAAAACTATATTAGAAATCTGGTTTTAATTTTGGTTTATATATTTGTTGTTATTTCTTATGTTAAATGTTTCTATAATTGCTTATCATGGAAAAAACATCTACACATAGAAAACTCATAAAAACCAAACCAAACCACTCAAAAACAAACTCAGCAGATTCATCCTAAGAATGTTTTTTAAAAGCCAGACTCGTAATCACCATCCATACATTGTTGATTGACATTTTATGCATCATAAGATTGAAGGCAACAATTGGGTATGTCTTTATATCGAAACTCATTGAATTCAATGAGAAAACCTTATTTTTTAAAACTATATTAGAAATCTGATTTTAACTTTGGTCTATATATTTGTTGTTATTTCTTATGTTAAATGTTTCTATAATTCCTTATCATGTAAAAAACATCTACACATAGAAAACTCATAAAAACCAAACCAAACCACTCAAAAACAAACTCAGAAGATTCATACTAATAATTTTTTTTAAAAGCTAGAATAAGGATGGGATACTACATACGCATTGAGCACCTCCCTCTAATTCTATATTTCAAGAGGCTTGTATTCTTGATCTCTAAAATCATCATTTTGAATGATTATACTTCCAATAGGCTTATGACTCCCATGAAGACACCATTCGAAGAGTTAGTGAAGAAGAACCATACAAAATACATATATAAGGGAGGTTAAAAGAAAGATGGTTTGAATTGGGAATGTTGATTTCAAGAATATTGTTGCTTTCAAATCACTGATTAGTAACGAGCACATACATCTCATTAAGGATGAAAGTTCAAATAGTGTGGAATTTCCTATGCAAAAAATGTTCAAGATTAATTTTCAAACAAAAACCAGCGACGGAGCTCTAGGATGATTCAAAAGAGAGAAAAACTTATTCAAAATTTGAAGAAGACACACATGAGCAAAGTGACTATTGATTTGGTGCATTGACTTGGGGAGTTGCTTCTTCAATTTTTGAACAAGCTTTTCTATCTTTTGGATCATCCTAGAGCTTTGTCACTATATTTTGTTTGAAAATTAATCTTGAACATTTTTTTTCATAGGAAATTGCCACTCTATCTGAACTTTCATCCTTAATGAGATGTTTGTGCATATTATCAATTACTTATGTGAAAGCAACAACATCCTCAAAATCAATATTTCATCTTTCTTTTAGCCTCCTGTTTAACTTAGGGAGTTGCCAAAATTGACAAATCAATTCTAAGTTACATAAGAGAAATGGTAAAATTTTGGAGAATAATTGATGGCACCCATAAATTTATTGAAGACCTCATTTTCAAGGCCCAAGATGATAAGAAACATAAATCCATAAAAGGAGGATCCATGTTGGTAGAGGTTCAAACAATCAAAGATGCTTAGGAAACAATGAAATCAAACTTCCTACAATTCTTTTTAAACAAGGATTGTGCCTTTAAAGTTTGCAAAAGAGGTCTTTGATGCATTAGAAAGATAAAAGAAAGCAATTAGTGGGATGATAATTAATCTTATATTTACTAAGAATTCCCTAAAAAGTGTCTAAATGACACTTCTAAAAGCAAGGAATCAATTTGATGTTCTAGAGAAATTCAAAAAGCAAGATAATGAAAAAGTGAAAATAAAGATTAAGAAAATAACAAAATAAAAACCGATCAACTAATTGAAGCACTTGATAGCCTTCAGGAAGATTTTGATTTAAAACATTCTTCAAAGAAAATCAAAGGTTGCTTGTATATGTTTGGAAATTTTCATAATCTAACATATTTTTATGGAGGATGAAACACTTTCTAATTTTGGCAACACAAGTGAGGACATTAATAAGATACGGGTTCTAGGTGTAGTGTTTAAACATTAGATAGTACCACATGATTTTCTTAAGGGATCAAGATCGTGAATGTCCTACACATGAAAAGTGATTTTTATATAGATCGATTTCTTGATTTACATGAATCTACTAATAGAGACTAGAAATTTAACCCTAATAATATGCAAATTCATGTGATCAAAATTATAATTGGTAATCCTCTAAAACACTACCTAACAAGGAAGAAAAAAGATTGATGAGGTAGAAGTTGCTCCATGGGATGAAAACTTCATCATCTGGAAACCTCTATTAGTTTTGTGGCACGAGTTCAAGGTATGCAATATTTTGAATATAGCCAAGGTATATTTTCATAACGAATATTTTCTATAATACACCAACCTAGCACGGCAATAAAACTTACAAGTTTGACTTTGTCAAAAGATTGGAGACATCGTCATTACGGTGAGGTGTGAAATTACACTGATACTCCAACTATCTTGAAAGAAGTTTTCTTTGTAGATTGAGGAAATAAAAGCATGGTTATGTTGCTATAACATTTTGTTTTCATACAAGAGAACATTCGTTGAAGGTGGTAGAGTTTGGTAGTGACAAAGAGGTGGCTATATAGAAATCTACGAGTCTGAAATTCTTCTTTAATGTTTATATTTAAACAACAATCATAAGATTTCGTTGAAAACTTTACAATTGAATTCAAAACTTTTTCTTATCACAAGATGGAGAAAATTTCAATTGATGACATTTTGGGAGGTTTTGTAAATCTTTACAAAAAAAAGGTTCTATTCAATATCATGTTCTTATTCCTGATGTTGGTAAGAAAGCTTCAAACGTGTAGCTATTTTTCCTTTTTCAAGTTGTTGATTTTGATGAAATTAGATCATTATATGTTATCTCTCTCTTCAACAATAATAATATTGGCCATTTTGAGGTTTCAAAATTATTATATGTTGGTAAGTGTTTCCAATTGAAGCAAATGAATACTCCAACTAACAGAGTCCTTATTTTGGAAAAGAAATCGAGTGAATTATGACTATCATGAGTTATTTTCACTTGCACCAATGTTATTATATATCTTTTTTTCGTTGGAAGAGAAACCCTTCAACATCATCAATGAAAGGCGTGTTGCAAAGGAACATGTTGGAAGTCGTAATAGATTATGTTTGGAGATGATTTAGGACAACATATTGTTGCATGGTTATGACTCGCCTATGAAGTCTCTTCGTATGAAAACAAGGGATGACTACTCGAACTTTTCAATTAATATTCGAATGGTGCAACAAATTCATGTTAAAAATAGCAAATTTACAGGGACCTCACTCAAATCTTATAGAGATTTGTTGCTCTTTTTGACAAAACAATGAAGCAAATTTGCAAGTGTGTTACAATATAGTGCATCAAACAAAAGAGTATAAAAACCTCCTAAATTGGTTTGGGATCATAAATTTAAATTGACAATTTAGGATTGATTTGTTGATCGAGATTGGTAATTGCTTGAGGACAAGTAATTATGAAGAATGAATATTAATGTCCCAAATTTTTGTGAACATTGAATTGTGAACTTCTTGGCCAAATTTTGAATTCTTATAAAGGCTTCTTGGTGTGTTGGGAAGAACTCCGAACTTCTTGGAGTGTGTAAGGTTGGTCATCAATGACTTTCATTTATGGCTTTTAAACTTAGTTTCTAACAATATGTGTTCTACATACTTCAAGTCTAATTTTAATAATAATCATGTCTGCTATTATCAGAGTTTGGTTTTGATCATTTCAATCTTTTTGGCAACTTGGGTAAGTTATCGAGGTTAACTTAAATTTATTAATGTTATCTAATGTTAAGAAATAGTTAAATATACAACTTAGTGCAACAGATTGTTGTAAAGGTAATTAAGTGTTTTTAAATGTTGTACACCTAAATAAAAGGGCATTTGCATATGGTTGTTATTTCAAAAAGATCTTTGTGAGGGTAAGTGTGAATTATAATATTTTTAAATTACATAGTTCACTCGAAAAAAATAAAAATAGTTAAAAAGAAGTGATGATACTCGTCGTTGGATATGATGTTGATTGATACTATTATACCATCAAATAGAACATCTAACTTCTTCCACAATCTTCAGAAAATGAAAACCATCTTTCAATTTCTAAAATCAAGTTTGAAAGTGAATTTGCAAATAAACTGGTAGGATTTCGTTCAAGAATCCCCATTGTTCAAATTGAAGTTTCAGTTGCTTTAACAATAGAGGTTTTTGATGTATTTTAATTTGTTGATTTTGAAAGAATCGCTTCCAAATTTTCAAATTTTAGCTTGCAAAAGTTTTTTACGACTTTAAAAAGACTAGGAAGAGACATGTCTAGTCATACCTTTCCACCATGCTAGCTCATATAATCCATATTGTACAAATTGCAGGCTTGAATGTTTTGAGATTACTATTATTTCATCTTGTTATTGTTGCCATATGACCAGCATTAAGTCAAACATTAAGGGAAGTAGAGAGATTTCTACGCTTGTCGTACAAATGTACTTTGATTATATCCAGCAAGGAAGGTGTGTGAAGTAGGAAGTGAAGCGCCTAAGGACCCGGGAACATTTCTTCTTGATGTGTCTGCTAACCAATTTCCATGTGGATTGTGTGCGGAAAATGATGGTTCCACAGAGTTAATGATGTTCTTGAGTTTCGTACCTATTGTTCATAGTTTTACAAACTTCAATTTGTTGATCAAAGTTTTCAGATTGATATTCTCCCTTTACAGTAATATATACTAGGCATGTGCTGGTAAACTTTCCAAGTTGATTCTCTAACAATGTGCTTTCAATTCATTTAAGTCGCGCCTAACTTTCAATCATCCATTAAGGTATCTTCTTATTTTAAGTTGGGTGAGTGTTTTTTGACATTGGACATTGCCCTGAGATATTTCAGCAATGTTTTATCTCACATCAGCATTTGTATCAGCTTATTTAGCTTACGAACATTCTACGGTAGTTCAATGTTCTTGCGTATGGACTAACAATGTAAACTACACATGGTTTTAAGGCCAAAGATCTTTCCGTCTTGTAACACTGGATTTGTAAACCCCGTCTTGTAACACTGGATTTGTAAACCTGCCAAAGAGCTGATTTTTCTCATCGTTGGTACTTCCCCATTGAACATGTTATCTCGTAGTCACCCACGATTGGACAAGTGGAAAGAGCTCGTTACTTTTAGATGCAGAGGCTTTCTCGCTAAAAGTGGATGTGCCCCAGGTGATATTTACTTTCTGTTTATAAAAGCTTGCTTTCCCACTAAAAAGTGGATGTGTCCCTAACTTTCTCATGAAAGAGGATGGCCATTGTAATTCCGCTTTATATATGTTGGTGTTAAACTTGATTATGTCTTTAAATTCAAAGAAATTTATTTCAACATTTATTCATCTAATCATACATATTAGCATTTAAAATCCTAGAGCACCAATGAGCATTTATATGAAAGCTCCATATTGGACAATTAGAAAGAACCAATATTTTTTTAAATCTAAATCAATTGCATTTTTACCTATTGTCTACATACAACGCTAATCCAACAAAGGCAATTGATGTAGAACATTTATCAAAATTCAATTGACTACAATGAGCAATACCTAATTTCCTAATTAACATTTACTATTCTGATTACTACCAAACTGTGAGCGTGTGCATGTGCATGTGCCCCTAGGAAAAGTGTGCAATGCACCAAATCAAATCAATAGACTAATCATCATAAAAATCTTTCTATATTGAACAACTAAATAGGATTTGATTCCGTTAAGCATTTACTATTTTGATTTGTACGTCAATCTGACATTTAGGTTAATTGTGTTTATTAATTAATTAACCTAGATTGCACAATTAGAAAACTATTATTTTCATTTTAAAAAAATGTATGTCTAATACACATGTATATACACACGCACACAATATATACATACATACATATACGTTAAAATAAAACCTTAGGATTGTGCATATAAAGAGAAGCTTTCACCCATTAAAAAATCTTATGTGAAATACAAGGCCAAAAATCTATTAATAAAAAGCATAAAAGCTATTAAATTTCTTTATAGCAAGTTAATTTCAAGAAATACCACACCAACCTGGGAAGGCATCCGTTCCAATTGATTTGATGCCCAGAAATTATACAGAAGTTGGAGCAAAGGGTCTGTTATTTATGAAGTCCTATGTTTCACACTTTCAAATTCAGTCTGTGCAAACGAGTGTTAAAGTTGTCTTGATATGGATCTTTTTGTGTTGGTGCAAAATTAGAAACAAACTCCACCTTTTAGAAAGGTTGTCGATTATGTATTAAAGCTTTTACAATGCAAGATCTTGGACTTTAACTTTGTTAGTAATAAGACTTTATCCAACACAACAGAAAGTTATCTGACGCTTAACATATATTATGAACAAAGAAAGGTGTCAGTAACGATTCCCAATTTAAAGGATCTTGCATTATCAATCAACATTAAGAACATTGAACACCTTTCATCATCCAAGCCAAACACTCCCTAAAAGTTGTTGAAAAATACTTTTCTACTGTCAAACTGAATGCTGAAGGTACTATTCTGGTACTGGTCTACAACCAAACAGCAGAATGCCAAATGCCTATAATAACTCATACCAGCACATCACTTGAGGAAGAAAAAAGTTACCTTGTATCAAGTTACATCAGAAAATAACTTGACGTGAATGATATAGACTTCAAATAAATGAAACAGTGGTATTCAGTCACAACATAGCATACCAACATGTTGCTAGCTTTGAGAATGAAATAGCATGACAGGAACAATGAAAGGCTTCAGGAACTCCATAAAAAATTAGATTTAGTTCAATAGCAAATTTGGTTGTACGATAACATATCCAAAATGCAATTAAAGAGAGAAAAATCAATTTCCTTAATCTCTATTTTCCTTGTCAACTCAAATTTTACATTATAAACACAATTGCAGGATATTACAAGATATTATAATTTGTTCTTGCCTGCCCCAAATATCAGAGGAATTGGATCTTAAGGAGAACGGAAATATTGAAATGAACCCATCCCTGTTGATTCTAAGTCTCCAGCTAGAAAGCTACAAGCAATTTTAAGCTTCACCATTCCCATTTATACAAAATGTGACATCCAAAATCAAAATGCTAGTTAAAAAACACGCAGCTGCTTCAATAATTTATAATCTCTAGAAAACCAGGCATGTATGAGATCCCTATATCAAATAAGAGAGCTTCAGCTGTCACAACTCACCACCAAAAATTGAAGATAAAAAATTATCACGATTTATCTGTCACCACCAAAGACTGAAGATCAAGAATTCTCAGCTGATCCAGAGTCAGATTGAAGACGTGTGATGAGATCTCTATTTAACATAGCAAGGTATTCCTGCAAAAAGTGCAACAGTCGACAAGAAAAATTAATACCAACCCAACTGGTGATTTCTATACAGAATTAAGCAACAGACAGTACTTTCTTTTCCAAGAAAAACTTAATAACATTTACCTGTTCTGTATGAAATGGTTCAGAGCACACATCATATACAATTACTTTTTTTAATATATACTACAAACCTAAAATAAAATTAAAAGTATTTAATAGTATAATCGAACTACTTTTTTATAATAAATATTAAATAATAATTTTTTATTTTAAAAAATATTATAGATTTAAAATTTTGAAATTTGTTGTTCAATAATTGTTTTTCGAACTTGTAGAGTTCAATGGCAACGACTACTAGCTCCATTAATCGACGCACCTTCAAAATAAACCCAAATTCACCTTTGTGGAGGCGTGAACAAATAGTACAACAGATTCGAGGTGGTGGGACTTTTGTTTGGATATATAGTGTTGGTGATAAAAGTATACCGGCTCATACACTCAAGTGAAAGCCTATTATTGTATCATTTTCAACATGGGAATCCAAGCTTATGTCCTAAAAAGGATGGTAAAGGTGTGTCAACTCATCAAATAACAGAATATATCAAAAGAGCAAAAAAACAAAAGATGTAAGAGTTGTGTATGATGCAAAGCATCCTTTGACAAAGGGGATCACGAAGCCCCCTTACTTCCTCATCTTATAGCGTCTTCCCTGATATTAGAGAGTCCAACATTTTTGGGCAAGAATGAAGAAAGCCTTCCAATCTAAAGAGAACAAGGGGGCCATTATAGAAGGCATTTCAAAATGATATTGTGTCCCACTTCCAAGTGTAAGTCAAACGGAGACCCTTGGCCTATTATTTAATTTTTCATAGGCTAATGGGGTGATGCAAGGGAAATAATTTAACAATTTGACTTAAGTTGTCCAAAGAGTAACTTTATAATATAAAAAGACAAACTTATATTTTATTATTAAAAAAAAAAATTAAAAAAGGGCAAAAAATATAGCTAGCAATGATATCCATAATCAATGCCAGTTAAAAGAATTTCTTGATACTTCTCATAAATTAAAGTTTTGGAGGGGACAGAGATAATATTATATTTCCTCAAAAGCCATAAGTAGATTCATAAGAGATTGCACATTGTTCATGTTTTTCGCCCTAGGCCAAAAACTCTGGCCAATATTGAATTTGAAAACAAAAATCATCTTATTCATTTGACTAATTCCATCCGTAGATCACGATTGAGTTGAACAAATGCAGATAAGTTTTATGTTGTGTGTGAAATTTTCAAAATATCTTTATCAACTGGTGTGATTTTCCAAAATTTGTGTATATGTGAAGTTTCTAGATCTTGACTTTGTAACATGATTACAAAACATTTATTTTATTGAATTTCTACATATAAACCTTTTAATATTAATAGTAGGGGCTGAATACACACACACAAGTGGCTGCCATACTTTTCTAAACTGAACCGATTCACTCTAAGGAAGGCTCAATCATGGTTTAAGTCATGTATTTGGAATACATATCAGTTCCTTGTTGCGGTACTCTATTATGAAGGGATTGCAGCGTTTTTTGCTGCCTTTCAATTAATTTAGCTAGGCTGCCATGCTGAGTATGTTGCCATTGATGTCAAAGGTTGATGATCAAGGTCGTAAATCTCAGAGAATTACTCAAAGTAATAGAAAATTGGTTAAGCTACTTGCTTACTTGCTTGAGCTGCTTGACGTGCTTGACATGCTTGAAGTGCTTGAGCTGCTTGGTTGTCTGGTTGAGCTACCTGGCTGTCTGAGCAACTTGAGTATCTGCTTGTGCTGTTTGGATGTCTACTTCTTTGCCAAGTCAGATTGCCATATCACCTACCATATCATCAGTTGAATATTCTATACGGTGGTCTGGATTTAATACTCCTTTTATGGTATCAAGAAGTCTGAAGTTATTTTATTTCATGAATATATTGAGCCGGATGCCTATAAGAAGACGTGAAGAAGCTGTGTTACTTTGATAATTGAATGGAGGAATCTTTTTTGAAATCGTGTCTTTGAATGTTGACTATGTTTGGAATATAGGCAGGCATTATTATCTGACTGAGCATTTTAAATGAAAATCATCGATACCTTATTTAGGTGAAGCTGTGTTGATTATTCATAAAAACTAGGCAGTTGTATTGAAGTGGTGTGCTTGCTTAGTCATGAAGAGCACACGATTATACTGAGAGGGGGGGGTGAATCAGTATAATAACCTTTTTAAATTTAAATGCTTTTATTCAAAGATAACTTCAATTACTCAAATAAACAATTATGCACATGAACACAATATTTACGTGGAAACCCAATATGGGAGAAAACCACAAAATAATTTGCTTTTATATATAATATTGTTCTTTTACAATGTTTTGTAGACACCAACCTACTAGAGGCTCCAACCCCTATGTTTATGAGCACCAACTCACTGGAAGCACCAACTCCCACACTTCGCAGGCACCGACCTACTGAAAGCACCAACTCCCCCTGTCCGGATTCTGAGCACCAACTCCCCTTGTCCGGATTCTGAGCACCAACTCACTGTATACAAATTTTCTTCCACCTTGGCAATGTTGCTTTCTTCAACTGATGATGAACATTTTAATTTCCGCAGACACTTCTTCTTTTCATAAGTCAGCCTTTATTTAATATTTAAAATATATCATTATTGACACCTCATTTTATATATATATATATATCAAATTTATTCTGATTATTTATCAAATCTTCATTTTCTCAAAATCATATAATCTGCCTTTTAAGTCTTCTTCTATTCTTCCCTTTCTTTTTTTGACTTGTTCACTCAATTTTTCAAAATGGTAGTTTCAATATTTATATATTCATTTCTTCAAATGAAACAATGTGTCTCTTAAAAGATATGACCCTTTGAAAAGGTGTCTTTTTATTAAAACATTATTAACTCTAAATAAGTTAATCTTTCTATTAACCTTGATATTATCTCTTATCGCATGAAGTCCTTTATTAAAATTTAACTCCAAACTTTTATCGCATATCATACATTTGAATGCCTTCAACCTTTGATAATATAGATTAATCAATCTTTGATAATATTAAGTCGCTGCATACACTGCATATAATATTGTTGATTTTTGAAAATGATATTTTCAATTTCGATGAAAACCTTTTACGGAACATCAACCGCTGTATATATGCTGACAGTATAAATTATTTAATACTGCATATGTATTGAACCTTCGATAATATTGAATTCGATAACATATACTGGCTTAAAAAAATTGTCTGAAGTCAACCGCTGCATACGTGTGACGTTCTCAGATTGGTCTTCGATCTTTAATATTTTCGATAACATACTTTGAAAAATCTCAACCACTGTTGCATACGTCTGGTATCATGTATACCTGTCTCTGCTTTTGTGAACCGAAATATATATACACATCTGGTATCGTATATATCCGTCTCTACTTGCCGTCGATGGTATCTGTATGTATATCCGTTGTTCTTTTATCGCATGTCTTGTCTTATACGATATCGGGCTTGTCTGTACATGCTTATCACAGGTCATGCTTGTAGGTCATATTCAATTTATACTTCACATATGCCGTGTATACGATAATTGCTTATTGAATCGTATCCCCTCAATAAACTGTCATAAACTGTCTTTTTTTTTATCTTCTTTGTAACTAGTCTCCAGCGTCCGCTTGGTTATGTCTTCAAAAATGGCTTGGTTTGGGAGTATTGCCCGGCCTACTAATACTTGCCGTTGATTTGTCTTTATATCTACAATCATTGCTTATTGTATCACCAATATGCTGCTATTCATTTTTATTAATTTATGTTGTGAATGTGCACTGCTCCAAGTACATAGACTTTTGTGTTTGCTTGACTCACGTAAATAATTGAGTCACTGCTTTTTAATGCTTAGCCACTGCTTATTTACTGAATTACAGTCCTGTAGACTTCACGTTTCACATCATTTTCAACAGTAAGACAGATATATGGTCGCTTAGTATCTTTTTCAACAGTAAGACAGAGATATGGTCGTTGAGTATATTAAGTCCACATTATCTTCATTTATAAGGAAAGTAATATAGTCATTTGAGTGCACTCAAAGTTCACTATTCTCAATTGTTCTTCATATTAATTTTCTGCTCCCTTTTGTCATTGCATATGGATTATGATTTTTAGTTAGGTAAATTCATGTCAACTTTATTGATATTTTATCTTCATGCTGTTTGTATATCTTTATGCTGTATCATATACCTTCATGCTGTTTGTATATCTTTATGCTGTATCCTATACCTTCGGATATGCCTTTTCGTATATGTTCATTACATATGCTTCTGATTTTGACATCAATGACAATATGTTCATCAAGTCAGCATATGATAAATGTTTTGTAACGTTTTGCAGAAAAGAAGACTAATATAGTAATGACCTGGAGTCCTTTTCAGAAATTGTGATTCATTGTTTTCTTATCACCGTGTTAAGATGTGAAAAACGGATAAAGTCATGGCTGCTACAGGTTTAAAAAACAGTGATATACATATACTATTTTTGAGAGAGTGTTCACTGCATTCATTATTTCTTTATGACTGTGTACAGTGTTGATTATTCTGAGCATGGGAATTAAATATAAAGGGGATGTTGGGTGTTTTATAAAAACAATCTTCAGCAATCAAATATAGATCAAACCATTCAGCAATAGCGCTCATCTAAGAGAGCAGCAATCAGCATCCAAGGAGGGAAACAGCATCAAGTCAGATCTTCCTGAATTGCACCAGCAAGCTGAAAGCATATAACCTGCAATAACCTTATATTCTACAATATAGTAGTATGAAATAGGGGAATCAATAATTGTTGTGTGATAATGTGAAATGCATATTTTAAATCATTAACCTATCTATAACCCAGCAAGCAATCATGTGGAGAAGAGGAGGAAATGCAAGAAAATGGAGCAGACACAAGATCACCATCTAAGTAGACCACCCCATGATGGATGTCCAATGTGCCTGACTCTTGGGGCCAAGAGGGTAAGTATCCGCTCTTGGGCTTAGATAAAAGGATTTCCGAGTACCCTATTGCAATTTCTTTTGCAACCTCCACGATGGTTGATTCTTGGAAAAATCACAAGTCATAAGAGGTTGAATAAGGAAACATGTATAGAGAGGGCAGATACAAGCACCCCACTAGGTAGACCACCCCATGCTAGATGTCCAATGTGCCTGCCACTTAGGTCCAAGGGGGTAAGTGTCCGCTCTTGGGCTAATTGTGAAAATTGCTTCAGGCCAACCTATCATGCTCCCCCATTCAAACCCTACTGTGATTGAATACTAAAAATGCATATAGATGTGACATAACCTCTAATGAATTATGATGATTATATATATCTGTACTCGGGTGATAAATAACCTTGATAGAAATAATTGAGATTTATGAATTCTATTTATATCCAATATTGTTTAATATAGTTACAAGACCTAAATCAGGATTTTTCTTGTTAAAAGGTATTTTAATTGGTGAAGTTATATCTCTAACTGTCTTACATTTCTTATTTTAATGGAACTTGTAATTTTAGGGCAAGACTTAAGGCAATCCCCAAAAGGGGGACATTACAATGGGGTTGCCTATGGTTCTTCTGCTCTACCTACATAATCTACTGTCAATGATGATGCTAATGTTCGTCTTCATGATGACCCATATGATGATGATTATTAATTGTATTATTTTAACATTGAACCAATGAATTATGAATTCAAAATATCTATCATGACATTCAAGTTTTTCACAAATTCATATAGAATTAGTATATTGTATATAGAATTTGCAATACTTATCATGGTTTTGTATACCACATGCACGATATGTGGTATTCAAAATTTAGTTTTTGTTTTTAAGCTACATATAAGCATTTATTTATGATATTTATATGTTTTTGTATGAACAAATCCAAACATAACTAACCCGAGAAAAATTCTATCGAATCCACATACCCGCACTTGTACCTAATTCTAAGTTGGCAACTTAGATTTATTCAATTTAATAGTTGTTTTCACTTGCTACTTTTAGTCGAAGGGCGTAAACATCTGTTTCTAGTTCCAAGATCATGAAAGTCAAAAAAGGATAAGGAAAACTTGTTTTGAGTAATGGTGTTGATTCACTTTTGCCCTTGCTTTGTAATGTCTAAACTTTTATGATGTTCAACGAGTGTTGGCCCCATTTCGAGTATATTGTGGCATATAGTGATGGTTTGGAGTTCAGTTGGTGCTCTAGTTGGTGACAATGTTCTTTGTAGCATTTTGGGTTTTCTTGAGTTTATTCTCTCAATCCTTGGAGAAGACTTCTACTTAGAGTAAGTACTCATTTTGACACCAATCTTTCTAGGCTTTTTTGGGTTTGTTCTCCTTAGTCCTTGGAAAACATTACTATTTATAGTAAGTTCATATTTTGGCAATAATCATTTTGGGTTTTCTTTGGGTTTGTTCTCCTCAGTCCTTAGAGGACATTGCAATTTATAGTCAATGCTCATTTCAACACCAATCATTATCCTTAAGCATCAACTATGCTCCAGCATGATCAATTTTCATTTCGGGAGTCTTGGCAAATTTTTACTTTTTGTAAAGTGGTTGATAATATCTTAATATTTGCACTAAAGTAATAAATTGGTGTTTTGTTATTCATTTTAGTGTTTAAATATTAAAAAGGTGTTTTTTGTTCCCCAAATTGGATGCCTAGGAGATATAGGGGACTTAAGTTGTCTTAAAACATTATAAGGGCATTTTTGAGGAAAAATAAAACATTTGAGTTAAAATGCCCTAATTCCCTCCAAACTGTATTTATTAGAGTTGTGGCTCTCGTTTCTCCCATTCAAAGTTTGCACACATGCCGAGATGTTGTTGGAGTGAACAAATAAGTTCTTCCAACATTTGATTGAGGACGGAAATCCTCATCAATATTCACTAGCTTTGATGATGATCCATCCTAGCTAGTTTGGTGAAAGATCCATCAGAACTTGGTGATATCAGATTTATCTTATTGTATGTTCATTGTACATTCATTGATGTTTAATTTTCGACAAGCAATGAAAACTATAATTGTAATGTCCCCATTTTAGCTCACCATGGTTTATGATTGGTTTAGCCTATCATTGATGATGATCCATCCTAGCTAGTTTGGTGAAAGATACATCAGAACTTAGTGATATCAGATTAATCTTATTGTATGTTCATTGTACATTCAATAATGTTTAATTTTCGATAGGCAATGAAAACTATAATTCTAATGTCACCATTTTAGCTCACCATGGTTTATGATTGGTTTAGCCTATCATTAGTAACTGATGGATAGAGGGTCCCAGTTAGTAGTGCAGGAGGCTTGTTCCCATTCGCGAGGTCAAAAATGTCAGCATTGCTCTTCGTTTGGTTTAGTTTGGTACACTTAATATTTACAATAAGTCATTTATCCAACATTTTTATATTTGGCAAGGCACCTAGACCGGCCTCAATTGCAGTGACGACCCTTGGCACCATTGATTTGATCAGGAATTCAAGGATTTACTAATTATAGTAAGTCAGTGGTTGTTAGAGAGGAACCCTTACTATTTTTAGTAAGGCTATTGGACACGCAATGGAAACAATGGTTGACCTCCAGGTTCAAACGGGACAGAGAGATAATGAGTAATCAATGAGATATTAAAATTATAATGGCATTAATGATATTATTTATTAATGGTTATATTATAAAGTTATTATTTAACTTCATAAAGTGCTATTGAGGGGCCAAGTAGCTTAATTAATGAGTATTAAATGACTTGTTTAAAAAGGGCGCCCATTAAATGATATAAACCAAGGTCAACGCCATGACATAAAAAAAAGCAAATATTTTAATGTAGGAAAGCAAATGCAAATCGACCAAGGGTGAGAAGAGTATAAAAGACATAAAGTACAAATCGACCTCATGAATTATTGAGCATTTGACTTTGTTTGGTTTGATGTCTTGGGAATTGGGAATGAAAAACAAGGGTTTCAGCATTCCAGTCTTTGAAGAACAAGAATCTTCTTCATGGTTTCAGCAATCTGATGTGGTGGAAGATCCATTGAAGGTTGCTCAGGTGATTGGCTTCATTCAGAAGTCAAATGTGTGCATTAATGGTGAAGTTTTTGTGTGTTTTGAGTGCCAAATCAAAGGCTATTGCAGAGAACTTTCAGATCCGACCTGTAGCTGTTGTCTGCAGCTATATTAGCAGATAATAAACATTGTTTCCAGCAGGCCAAACTCTTTCCAGCCCTCACCTGAGAGTTCGCAGACCTGGCGTGACTTCCCTAGGCTGAGACACTTAGTATTTTATGCCTCCATGTGACCAAGCTTGGGCGTCTAGCAATATACAAGGGGTGGCATACAATGTTGAGGAAGAATTTCAACCATTTCCAGATTGGCGGCTGGCTGACCAGGTTACTCGTACCACTGTTATTTTCAAGAATTTAATGAATTCAGTCTCATTGCATTGTATACATCTTACATACAATAAAAATCATTTCCATCTTTTCAAATTAGCACCAGTTTGCTTCAGTATTGCATAGTCATTTCCAAAATTTAGTTTAAGCATTTCAATTGCATCCAAGGTTACCCCAAGTTTCCAGGACGGGTACGGTATAGGACGAGGGGATGAGTTTCCGGGATGGCAATTTTTTTAGCCAATTTTGTGGATGGCTAGGGAACGGCTATATAACAATAGGGAAAATTAAAATATGTAGAGAAATTTGAAATATTTGTATAAAAACATGGATAAAGCATGTACCTATACATAATACTTAATAGTACCTTAAAATATAAGAATTAGCAGAATTCATATACCAAATTTGTGTTACTTTGAGAGTCAAAGTCAAATTTCCTCTAGAAGTAAAAGTCAAAGTCCCCTAGGCATCCCTTGTCCCCAGGAGGTTTCAGGGATGGGGACGGCTAAAAAAACACTAGGGACACGTCCCAGGGTAACACTGAAATTTGCATCTTATATATTGGAAAAAACAAAAAGGCATATATATCCAAAAAACCAAAAGAAATGCAAACATGTGTCAAAAATACAACAAAATTTCATTAGTTACAGCTTGGGTTTAGATTGAGCCAGCCAGGCTCATCACAATAATCGTCATTATGCTAGGAAATAAACTTCTTGTGCAAGAGCATGTTGTGGTTTGGTAAACAATTACCAAAAACAAAATCAGGGGATTAGATTACATGCTTGAGAACTAAAACAATAAGCAAATAATTAGAATTTTGGTTTGCAATTTAAGTTGGAAACCCTGAAAATCATATTGCACATATCCTAAAAAGCTAGAGGTCATGCCCTTACCTTCTAAGGTTTTTGTTTTATTTTTCTTACAAATGAGCTTCCCCTATCAATTTGAAGAGAGGTTGAGCATATCCTACTATTTTGTTTTGTGTTTCACTAAAAGAGCAAATTAAAATGCTAACAAATAAAAGCACAGAAAAACAGCAATTACTCTCTTTGCTCAAATTTCGAACACGTGCAAGTGCTTTTACCATAACAACCTATCAAGTGCTGACAATGGAAACCAATTCAGTCTCAAAAATATTATGAATCGAGTACCCCAGAATTTGACTTTCAATATTACTTACATTAGCAAGGTCTTCGGTATTAGATAACTGATGGAAAACCTCAGATGTGTTTACTCCATTATGTGAGCCATCATTTTCCCTGTAGAGTGCCATAGCATTCTCAACCATTGATCTAAACACCTCTTGGGGTGGATCATGATTTTCAAGTTTCTGGACAGTTGGCTCCAAATTAATCTGGCACACAATCAAATAATACTGCTTTTAATGCTCCTTTTGAATAACCATGCCTTTATAAGGCAAACATTCACAATAGCATTGAAGTACATGAAATAGATAAAATGAAAAAAATCATATTTTCTTTTGCTTGGTGTCATATATCTAGCTAAACCAATATTCACAATATCAATAAAGTAAATGAAATGAACATGAGGAAAGTCCAGCTCTTTTATTTAGTTTCATATATAGGTAAATTTCTACCACAAAAAAATGGTATACTGGAAGAGTTTCACTACATTCCAATTAAATATGCATAAGCATCACAATTTACACTCTTTAAGATCACATATGGAAGACTGAAATTGGCTAGTGTTATTATGACTAGGATCTATCGTAACATTAAAGACTGTATTATCACAAGGAGCAAAGGTAATGATTAAACAATCCGTAAATATATGAAGAAGAATTACAACTTTAAGTAATGTAGCAAAATTATAAGTAAATCATTTACTCTGAAATCAAAACATAACAGTTCATAAAATCCCATTTCCAAGTATTTCAGTACTTCCAGTTTCCAAGTATTTCAGTCCTTCCAGACAAAGATGCAAGTTCAGTACAAGGTTGGATACAGGTCAGAAGGCTGTGCTCAGCTGTAAAAGATCAAGATGAAAATAATTTTCTGTGCCAAAATTTGTTTTCTTTCCAGAGGATAAAGAAATTTGGGATATGATTGAGCTAGTATATGACCAACATCCACGATGTTACAGACCTGTTTACCTGCAATTTGAAGACTGCATAAATTACTTAAAATTGAAAGAGAAAATATGTACCGCATTCTTTGAGCAATTAGCAGACATAAAAGTAGCAGTCTGAAACACACACTAGTAACGTCCCTAAATGATATATGTGGAACTTGTCTGGCTTACAGAACCACTATATAGATATATTATACTATATAGATACACGTATATTTATATATAGTATATAGAAATATAATAAATATTAATAGTAAATAATAATGGATAAGGCATATAAGTAAATAATAAATACTAAATAATAATAATATATTTACTATAGTAAATAGTAAATATAATATATTTCTATATTTCTATAAATAATTATCTATATAGAAATATAGATAATCGAATTCATATAATAAATAGTAAATAATAAATAGTATATAGTAAATTAATAATAATACTAAATACTAAATACTAAATATATTATGCTCATTCTTAAATACTAAATAGTAAATAATATTATTTCCTTACTAAATAAGCATAAGCATATTCTTAAATTAATTTATTATTATTATTAAATAACAGTTCATTTTTTCATATTTTTAAATCTCAATGAATAAAAGCATTGAGATTTTATGATATTCTTAAATCTATATGAATAAAAGTTCATATTCAGTGAGGAAGATTAATTTATTATTATTTTTAAATAACAGTTCATTTTTTCAGATTCTTAAATCTCAATCAATAAAAGCATTGAGATTTCATCATATTCTGGTACTCTTGAGCTGTTTAGAGGTTTCATAATAATCCAGAATAAAAGCATTGAGATTTTAGCTTTACCAGAATAAGAGTATGAATATGTGGCTTGTATGGATATGTGGTTTGTCAGTGCTTAGCTTGTACAGATTGTAAAATAACATAACAACTGATTGCTATGATGGAAAGTGTTATTATATATCAGATATTTCATTTATAAAATTGAACACTAATATAAAACAAAAAAATTTAACCTTCGATTATATATTATTAGTGTGATCAAATATTATTATATATTTTATTATGCTATTATAATCTAACCATAACTGAAAGTATGTGAAAGAAACTGATGTTACTAAAACATGATCTATAAAATAGTCTCTATATTTGATTTCTTTGTTTGTTTATTTAAATTTTATAGAAAATCTGTAACTGAAAAAAAAAATCATTACATTCTTCTCAATTTACCAGAAAATGAAAAATGAACAGATTTTGCCGGAGAAGGGAATTATTGCATAGATATTAACCAAATGACAAGAAAATTACATGAGTAGACCAACTACTTCGTCTCTGAAAAAATGGCATTATTTTTAAAGTAGCTATCTTTGTTGGAAGACATTTTAGACATAGCTATTGTCTACTTTTTCCTGCATTTACATAAATGTCAACATCACTACAGATTGTATTTCTTTTCAATCCCAAATGTTAGCCAATGGAGGCGAAGAACAGAAAGGCTGAATTAAAATGCTTGTGCAGATTTGATTCTCAATCAAAATGTCGCGTGAGAAAGACTTTGCATGGACACATTGTACACCAATTGTCGGTAGCACAACAAAGGTTAAATGCAATTGGTGCCAGAATGTTGTCAATGGTGGAATTTACCTCTTCAAATGGCATTTGTCAAAAGAAAAGGGAAATAACACTACAATATGCGGTCAATGCCCTACAGATTTTACATACCAAGCTAAACGAGCTCTTGAAGGAATTGTTGAGAACAAGGCAAAAAAGGCAAGAACTGGGATTGACATAGGTTCCTGTTCTACAGGCATTAGGAGGAATCAATTGGATGAGGAACATGATAGGGGAGAGGGTTTTAGGGAATCTGACATCAATGAGAGAACACCTACTATGGCACGTGGCCCAAACACAGGTGGAGGGCAAATCAATGATTTCTTTGCACCTCGTACTACACCAAGATCACAAACCACTTTGGAAAGTATAGGGTGGAGGAAAGTTGTCCATGAACAGGCATTGAAGGGGATTTCAAATTTTTATTTCTCCTCTACCTTGGCATTCCATACTTGCAGCTCTTCATATTGGCAAGCTATGATGGATGGTGTTGCAGCTGCAGGGCCTGGGTTTAAGGCCCTGTCTTATGATATGATGAGGGTTGGTACGCTCGATGATGAAGTAAAAGATGTTCAACATGTTGTTGACGAGCATCGTTTAGAGTGGGCTAGTACTTGGTGCACTATTATGTCAGATGGATGGACATATAGGAGGAATCGATCCCTCATCAACTTCCTCATCTCTTCTGATAGAGGCACTATATTTCTGAAATCTGTGGATGCATCACATGTAATGAAAACTACAATTGTGTTGTTCGAGATGTATGACTCAGTAGTCATAGATGTGGGGCCACAAAATGTGGTTCAATTTATTACAGACAATGTTGTTGCTTGTGTTGCTGCTGGGAAACTTCTAACAAAAAAATGCCCCTCTATGTTTTTTACCCCATGTGCAGCACATTGCCTTGATCTAACCCTAGAGGACATTGGAAAAATTGCATGGGTTAAGGAGGCATTTCAAAAGGCTCATGTTGTTACCAAATTTATCTACAATCACACGAGGGTTTTGAGTTTGATGCGCCAATTCACAGGTGGCAAGGAGCTGGTTCGATCGGGGGTGACAAGGTTTGCAACACACTTCCTTGCACTGCAGACTCTAGTTCAACAAAAAATGAACTTGAGACGCATGTTTGTTTCAGCCGAGTGGATGGAATTAGACTTCTCAAGTCGAACAGATGGCGTGTGAGTGGTTGAGTACATATATTGTACCCATTTTTGGGATGCAATTGAGCAAGTGGTACAATTCTTAGAGCCTCTTGTAAAAGTCTTGAGACTAATGGATGGGGATAAATCCTCAATGGGATATTTGTATGAGTACATGGATAGAGCCAAGGAGGTATGAAGGGAAGGTTGGAAAACGACATGACGAGGTATCACCCATTATGGGACATAATTGATAGGAGATGGGATAGACAGATGCACTCTCCTCTCCATGCTGCAGGATACTCTATGATCCATCATTGTTCTACAACACGAAGTTCACAGATATTGATACTGAGATCACACAAGGCTTGTTTGTGTGCATGGAAAAAATGTTTCAAAGCAGAAAGAAATTGAAAGATGCCATGTTAGAGCTGCAAATGTATACGAAGGGAAAGGATTTTCTCTCATCTAGGGCTGCCGAGGAAGGCAGAACAACCTTCCAACCAGGTAGAACTCACATTTGAACTTTTGATAGTCCATTTTTTTTGTTGACACGATCAACAAATTTGTTAAGATTTGAAGATATTCTTACATGTTATCATCTCTCCATAATCTGTTTTTTAGCTCAATGGTGGGAATGTTATGGTCACGAATGCAAAAATCTCAGGTGGATGGCAATGAGCATTTTGACCCAGCCATGCAGCTCATCTGCTTGTGAGCGTAATTGGAGTGCTTTTGAACACATACATTCCAAGAAATGCAACCGTCTAACACAAAAACGGATGAATGACTTGGTGTTTGTTCAGCACAACCTTCGGTTGAAGCTGAAGAAAGCTCAAGGTAGGAATTTTATTGCCTTGCACTCAATTGAAGAAGTTTTCATTATTTTTTCATTTGTAGGTGAAGACTAATTTCTGCATGGAAAAAAACAGGATGTATTGAGGATGACTCCCCAATTGATCTTGACGAGCTAGATCCAGAGTCTGAGTGGATTGTTGCGCCTCAAAGTGATGATGATGTTGCTGATTATGATGATGATGATGTTGATTATGTTATTGAGCATGATGATCTTGACATAATGGAAGAGGCCAACATTTCTCAAAGTATTGTTGAAGGAATTAGGTCAAGGACTTTCCAAGGAGAAGGATCAGCAAGGCCTCGTGCCCCCTAGCATTGCCATTGGCAACTTTTGAGTTTTTGGAACATTGCACTTAGTTTATAGGTTGACTTTGTACAAAGTCAAAAACAATATTGTAATTGACATTTTGACAATTGTCTCCATGTAGTTATCTTTTGTGCTATTGTGGTATGTTTTGTGCAATGAAACTAACAATATCTAGATTCCATATAAAATTATAAATGATGACAATCTCTTCTCTACAATCTACTAGTTGAACTCTATATTTTATTTTTCTCAGTATATCTATGATGTGGAAATGCCCATTAATTTTTTTTTAAAGTAATTTCAGACTTTTTTTCAATTTATTACATTTTTTTGCATATCCGATTTTTTCCCGATTTTTTAAAAAAATCCTACTCTTTTGGTTTGCCAATTTTTTTCCCAAAACAATTTATGCTTCTATGATTTAAATCATCAACATCATCATCATCGTCATCATTGGCATTAGATGAACCACAAGCAATGCCATAGCCAATGCTACTTGCACTTGCACTTGCACTAACAGTGTTCGTGCTTTCCAAGTCCTCAATTGCAGCAAGCTGCAAAGTGGAAGCATCCAAGTCTGTATGGTTTGGCTCAATATCCCACATCTTCGACTCCCATCCTTTGTATTCATTTTGCTTCTGTAAAAGGAGACACATGTTGGAACACACATATACTAAGTTTTCCGCTCTTTTGGATTGCAATCTATTGCACTTTACTAAGTGGAAGAAAGAATATGTGCTCCAGTTTCTTTAAGATACATATTAACTAGCAACCTATGAAGACAAGACAAAGTAAACAATTAAAGTTATAAAATTACTAGTAACCTATGAAGACAAAGTAAATTATAAAAAACTTACTCGTGATAAAGTAAATATTCATTAATGGTCCAAGGAGTTGAGTTTAATTGGTTAAAAGCATTGGGTTTTCATTGTGGAGACTCAAGCTCAAATCTCCATAGGGACATCTAATTGTGACTCTTGGTCTTCTTAGTTGGCATATGGTTTCTAGTATGTTTGCTTGAAACGAGCTGCTGTTTGTAAACTATTTCTAATATAAAAACAAAATACTCATTAATCGTTAAACTTGTGACAAAATTTTGATTGCAAGGGGCTGCAAGTTTTGAAAGCATTGGCCATGGAGATACCACCAACTATGAGCATCCTTCTCAAACCTATGATGTAGCGCGTCAACGTTTAAACCATTTGCATTCACAAAATTTGTGAACTCATCTGTAATAAAATCTCACACATCATCTTCATGGAAGAATCTAAGGAATGTTGTCTTGTACCTTTCAGACACTTCTAAATCTCTATATGGTGCAAGGCTCCCTAGCATATCAAGATATTGGTTTCTATAGTATTTTTAAGTCAATGGATAGGCAAGAAAATGTAAAGGAGTAGTCATCTTATTCCATCTTTCTTCAACAATCGCATACAATTGTTTGAAGAAAGTCTCCTCAAGATCTAACTCGTTTGCATTTATGATGCACTTCATCTTCTCAAGCATTGAGTAACTGCCATCATACACCTCTCCAATGCAAAACCTACCCATGTCAATGTAGTGAATGATGCTCATAATGGGCTCAATGAAACTAAGGAGATACTCCACATGAACGCACCATGAGTTATCTAATATCCTTTGGTTAATTCTTGTTGCCCTCTAAGTGCTGCTTTGCTTCAATATAGACCAATTTTGGTTGATCGCCATATTATAACATGCCACTTTAACTTTTACAAGTCATCTCAAGACGATGTGTTAGATGCAAAATAGCTCTCTACAACCTATAGTAAAAATTAAAACCTGTGAGGCCTCACTTCGTGCCATCATTTCATAGCAATTTATTTTCCATCTTATGACTCTTGTTGACACTCTATTTTATCATGTTGGACTATTTGGACAGAGATATTATATTTTGATACTATGTGATGACCTATGGTTATGTGATGATGGTTTAGGACTTTACTTTTGTGCTTAATTATTAGGTCCTGAGCATAGTATTTGATGAATCTTTGATTTGAGTATGATACTTTAATTTTACACTTATGTTAGGAAAATTTATGAGAAATGATCATGATTATCATGTTAGGTGAATTAACATATATCATTGTATTCTTGATTTAATATGCTTTTAAAATTTAGAAATGCAATGTTGAAAATTATGAGAATTATCATGAGATGCAGTTAGAAATTTATGATCAAAGGAATGTGATTATTGAGATGTATTCTACTTATATATATATATGTTATTGACATTTCATGAGCTATTGATATTTTGTCAAGTGTGCAGGTAAGACCATGGTTATATCATGGTTATATCAGGAGAAAATAAAGATGGATACTTGTAAAAAATTTGTTAAGCCAAGGTTATCTCCAAGGGGAGAAATTAACCTCGTTGTAATGTTTGATGTTGTAAAGTGATGCATGGTTGTATTTATTTGAATATGTTTATTTTTATTCCAATATTTGTCCACTTGGCATGCCATGTGTATTGTGATGTGTTGTGCTTCATTAGTGGTGTCAATTGACACATGTATTGTGAGTTGGCAAGGCCAAGTACTTAATGTGTGAGTGGTCTTCTATGTTTAGGAGCCTTGAGTGGGAATCTTATTCATTTTCGTGAGTTATCTTTAAGTGGACTTTTGAGAGGCATTTAGTGACCCTATAGGTTAGTGGAGGTTAAAAATAGACAACCCCATTTGTGTGCCATGGGATGGGGGTCAAATTTTGACCAAAAGGATGAATTTTGGCTATTTTTGCCCCTCCAAAAGATGCTCTTTTGAAAAGTGACGAAATTGGAGATGCATGCCAAGCCCTCTCATCATTTGAATTTTGAATTTTTCCCTCTTGTTGAAGGAATTAGGGTTTTTTTTTAAGGAGTTGGAGGGAAAATTAGAGGGTAATTGTCCACTCTCCAATTTTTGGAGACTTGTGAGATTGTAAGAGTTTTTGGTTGTTGCTTAGCAAGGGAGGAGGCTTGTAGGAAGGAAGCTCATCTCAACCCACATTGCCATTAGCTTGGATTGAGGTTGGTAATCTTGAGGCTCTTGTATCTTTTGTATCTTTTGTAATGTGTAGATTTCATCTTCTTATGTTTGTGTAATTGCAAGGTTTTCATATGTATTTGTATGGATTCTTAGTCTATGTATGCTTGATGGTTTTCTTTTCTTAATATTGCATTTTCTTTCTTTTGGGGTGTGCAAGGCCAAACTCACCCTTGGGAGGGAAGAGAGCCTTGATGGGTGAAGGGCTAGAGTTGGGATTACCCATCTAGTGTAGAGTCCTTCCTCAAGGAGGAAGGGGATGAGGCATGGATGTATGGCCATCCATGATGTCATTCTTGTGCATTTTATTTGGGGGTCATAAGGGTGTTGATTCTTGTGTAGAGTTGTGAAGGGTTGATAGTTGTTTCTTTGGCCTTGTGAAGGCATTATGAGCAAATTATTGGCCTTGTTGAAGGCAAGATTATTTTTGTAAGATGGCATTCTCCTATTTGGGTAGATTCCACCTTCACCCCTAATATGGGTCCAAGGTGACCCATTTTGTGCATAACCATGGGAAGGGTATTTTGGTGTTCTTGTTTAGTTGCTGGTTTTGTTTTGACTATGTGCATTGAATTGTGAATGTGAACCCCTATCCATCTTTGTTTCCCCTAGCTCAGGGGTGGTCATGTAATGGCCTAGGTTGGGAAGTGAGCCTCCATAGTCTTTTTTGGCTCTTGTTTGCAGATTTCTACTTAGCGAGGCTTGCTGGTTTTCTTGGAGCTAAATGTGAATTGGATAGATCTTCTTCATGTTTTTTTTTTAGTTTTACATGGCTTTGATGCCTTTTGTGGAAGTTGTTTAAAAGAGGTTATGTAAAACGCCTAGCATATGAAATGCTTGTAATAGTTAGTAGATCATTTATTTTCCTCAATCTCTTGTATGTAGATGAATAAGAAAGAGATCAAATGTCTCTCCTTTATGTTAGAAAAGAAGTGTTAGTGATGATATTTAAGGTTAGCTGAAAGAAATGTAAATGCCATGTTTGTGCTAGAAAAAGAAAATATCTTCATTACATTTCCTTTCATTTTCAAAGGATGACTATTTGATCTTATTTATATAAAAATATATATATATAAATATTTCTTTATATAGAGTAAAAAAACTATAAGATTTCTTTTATGTTACTTAGAAAGTAATTGAGAAATCTTTATTTTCCATTGAAATAAAATTGTTTCCTTGTTTTTTTTTAAAAGTTTATGTTGTGGAGATATGGATATAATCGTTTATAACCTTCAATATTAATGTGATTATATCATCAGCATATAAATTTGCCCGTGTATATTTAGAATTTGTAGTGCAAGATATCTATGTATACTCCGTTAGTTCTGGTGTGTATATGTTAATACAAGCATATATATAAATATTAATATATTTGTTATATTAATATCTATATATAGGATAATATAAATAACATATTAACAATCTGTTCCATATCGTTTTCCTTAACAATAAAGTAAAATCTGTTGTAATATATATATATATATATATAATCACATTAATATATATATATATATAATAACTTATATATATATTAATGTGAGCATATATTATATATTATAAAAATGAAAAAAGTAATACCAGTCGAACCCCAAACGCAGCAGAGATTTGATTTCGTTCTTTTTTGTTGTTTCTGCTAATGTCTTTGGGCTGCAAAATAAACCCTTCCCCGTGCCTATGTTATTGTGGCTGTGGCAACTCGCGCCACCACAGAACCACTGCAGTGGAGCTGTGATGAGCAGCACCACCACCGCAGTCCCCTTACGGGGGCTGTTGTGGTGGAGCTGCCACCGCAATTCCCACACAGTGGGGTTGCAGGGGCAGTGCCCTTCCCCTTCCTCGGCTGCGAATGAAGAGAGGGATGCCAGTTAGCGCACGCGCGCGGCTGGTAGTGTTAGGATTAACAAGGTAGAAATAACAATTACATGCAAAAATATAACCAATATCAGAAAATAATAAACCACACAGAAGAGAATACAAGACACAGATTTAACATGGTTCACCCAATCCCTGGGCTACGTCCACCAACAGCGAGTCCAATATTTTATTATCCAGTGATTACAACCTGATTACAATCTGTAATCCCTTACAGCTCAATTCCGCCGCAAGTACTAAAATCATACATCATAATGAAATCTCTAACCCTAAGCCATATTATACAATATTTTTGCCGCTTTAGGGTTAGAAGGAGTTACAACATGTCGGCCCAAAAATTACCGAAAATATGTCAGCCTCAAAAAAATTCGCGAGGTCGAGAGAAGTGTATAGTACTTTCCTAGATAATACTTCCCTGATCAGTCATCACAAGCTAACAATCTCCCACTTGGTGATTGATCAGTATCCACACTAAAAAAACCTCCCACTTGGAGACTGATCCTGTAACAATACCGCTACCATATGAGGCTCCCACTGGATCGAACCACCCTGGACTCAACTGTTCCTTTATTCTGTTCAGTCTAGAAGACCAACTAAAGATGAACATGAGTTCAACTTCTCCCTTGTTACTACCTTTGTAAACATATCTGTTGGTTTATCATCTGTATGAATCTTTTCCAGCTTTAACTTCCCATCATCCAAAACTGACCGAATAAAATGGTACCGCAATTGTATGTGTTTTGTCTTTGAGTGCAAAGCAGAATTCTTCACAAGATGAATGGCACTTTGGCTATCTATATGTAGAAAATTATCATTCTGTGGATGTCCCAATTCTTCCATGAAGAATTGAAGCCAGATCATCTCCTTGGCTACCTTTGTAGCAGCAACATACTCTGCCTCTGTAGTGGATAAAGCAACCACCTTTTGTAGTCGAGAAATCCAACTCACTGCTGTCCCACCAATAGTAAATACATAACCTATAGTACTCCTCCTGCTATCTATATCTCTTGCCAGATCTGAGTCAACATAGCCTTGTACAGTAGTAGTAGAACCCCCAAAGTGTAAACACTTACTGAATGTACCTCTCAAATATCTGAGAATCCATTTGACTGCATTCCAATGCTCAATACTAGGGTTACTCATATATCGGCTAACGACTCCCACTGCATGTGCAATATCTGGCCTAGTACATACCATAGCATACATTAAGCTCCCTACAGCTGAAGCATAAGGTACCTTAGACATTTTAGTCTCTTCTTCTGGTGTCTTGGGACACATCCTTAGTCAATTTCAAGTGACCAGGCAAAGGTGTGCTGACATCTTTGGCATTCTCCATAGAGAAACGTTGCAACACCTTCTCAATATAATCAACCTGAGATAGAGACAATTTCCTATTTTTCTTATCTCTGCAAATTTTCATACCAAGGATTTGTTTTGTTGCCCCCAAATCTTTCATAGCAAAAGATTTTGCTAACTGTTGTTTCAACCACATAATATGATCCATGTTAGATCCAGCTTCAAGCATATCATCAACATATAACCATAAAATAATGTAGCTGTCATCATCCAACCTCTTAAAATCAGAGTAACGAGAATCGCGGCGATTCAAGCGATTCCGCGATCCGATCACCCCTGGCCGATTTTTTTGGAGCCAAAATCGGAATCGGCCGATTCATGGGGCAAAAATCACCTAAATCGGCGATTCTAGGCGATTTCACCAAAAATCGCCGATTTTTGGGCTCAGGAATCGGCCGCGGCAGTCAACAAGTTAAAATTAAAAACTTTAAAAAAACTTAATATTTTTGCTTTCTTTTTTAGGTCGTTTTGCTTGGTTATAACCCTAAAAGGGCTTCTATTTCACTTTTATGAGTTAAAGTTAGAGAAAGTGAGAGAGAGGATTAGAAAAGAGAAAATATAGGTTTAGGAACAGCAAGAAAGAAGAGCATCAAGGAGAGCATAAATCTGTTTGGGGAGGCTTGAAGTTCGCATTGGGAGCATCAAGGAGCCAATAGCAACACTCCTCAACTCATTTCCAAGAGGTTAAGTGTTGATTTTTTTTTCCATGTTAGTGTATTCTTCATTTTTTTGCAAAATTTGTTTAGTTTTAGCTTTAAAATTTAGAACTTGAATGTTTTTTTGAATAAATTGCAAAGTATGATCTTGCAAACCCTACAACGTGTTTACAACCAATTTGCAAACATAACTTTACAATTTTCACAAAAAAAAATGTAGGGTTTATGGTTTTTTTTTAGTTTAAGACTATTTAATAGCCATTTAAGACATGTTTTTAATTTTTTATTTAATTTTCTTATTGCAGCAGCCTTAAGTTTTAACTTTCATTTTCCAAATTTTCACAATGGGAAAAGACCCTTCTTGGAAGTATACCGAAGAATTTTCAGGAAGGACAAAATATCAAACAAAATGTATTTTTTGCAAAGAAATAAATTCTGGTGGCATTTATAGATTCAAGTTCCATATTGCTGGTATACCTGGACATGATATCACAGTTTGCACTAAACAAACTCCTGAGGCACAACGTGAGGTCTATATGCAAATAGAGAACTTTGAAAGAGAAACGTTAGAGAAGAAAAAGAAACTTGAGCAGTTGCAAGCTATTGGTTCCCCATCCCCATCCGCATCCACATCTATAGGTTGTGTTGGAGAGGGTTCTTCTAGGCAACCATTTCGTCCTAGTGCTAGTTCTAGGGCTGCCACCACTGCTATTCCTTCAACTTCTACTTCTGCTACTCACTCTGCTAGTATTACCATTGGACCTAGAGTGCAGAAGTCGCAACTGGACAATTATTTTGTACAACGCACTACACCTGGCTCACAACCCTTGCTTGAGAGCATGTCTTGGAACAAGGACATTCATGATGCTGCAAGAAAACAAATTTGCAAATTTTGGTACTTTTGCAATATTCCATTTATTGCAGCCAGGTAGTTAAAATTTAATTTACTTTATTTGGTTTTCCTTAATTAAGATTTTTAAGATTCTAAATTCTATTCATAATCTATTTGTGACAGATCTCCTTATTGGCAGGGCATGATAGATGCCGTAACTATTTGTGGTGCGGGGTTCAAAGCCCCTACTGAGGCTGAGTTGAGTGGAGATCTTTTAGACGAAATGGTTGAGGACATGAAGGCTGAGCTAGAGGAACACCGACTAGAATGGGTCAAAAGGGGATGCACCATCATGACTGATGGGTGGACTGATATGAGGAATAGAACACTCCTCAACTTTCTTGTGTCTTGTGGAGGTGATTAAATAATTTAAATTCTGATTTGTTGAATAATTGAATGCTAATTTAATAATGATTCATGATAATTAATTGTTTTGTTCTATTTATTTTGTATAGGAAGCACCATGTTCATCAAATCTGTTGATGCTTCCGATCATGTAAAAAATGTCACATACTTATGTGAGCTTATTGAGGAGGTTATAGCAGAGGTGGGGGAAGCAAATGTGGTGCAGGTGGTCACAAACAATGCAGCAAATTATGTTGCTGCAAATAAACTTTTAGTTTTAAACTTTTAAGTTTTTTAACTTCTCTGATTTAACTTAATTTCTGAATTCTAATTTCTAATTAATTTAAAAATTTTGTAGGTAAACTCTTGATGGAGAGGCACCCCACAATATTTTGGTCTCCTTGTGCGGCCCATTGCCTTGACCTCATGTTGGAGGACATTGGTAAGCTTGAGTGGGTCAAGGCATGCGTTGATAAGGCCAAAAATGTGTGCAAGTTCATCTACAACCATGCACTCGTCCTCAGCACAATGAGGAAATACACAAAGCAAAGGGAGTTAGCTCGTCCAGGCATCACGAGGTTTGCCTCGAATTTCATCACATTGCAGTCCATCTTGAAAGTGAGGGTAGAATTGAGGTCCATGTTTGTTGGGCCTGAGTGGACAGCCTCTTCCTTTGCCACCACCACTACAGGGATAGATGTTGTGAACACAATGTTTGATGAGAATGGTTTTTGGCTACCTGCGGCTGAAATATGCAAGGTAAAATTTTCACAATTATATAATTTTGTATTATTTCTAGTTTAAAACTTTAATATATTATTATAATTTAATACTTGACTCAATTATTTGTTTTACAATATAACTTACAACTTACATTATGATTATATGCAGGTTTGTGAGCCCCTTGTATCTCTCCTACAAATTGCTGATGGTGAGAAGCCCTCTATGGGCTACATCTATGAGGGCATGGATAGGGTCAAGGAAGCCATTAGAAGCCAGTATGCAGGAGTACAGGAGAAGTATGAGCCCATTTGGGAGATTATTGATAGGAGATGGCAGAATCAGCTCCATAGGCCCATTCATGCAGCAACTTATTACCTAAATCCTGCATTTCGTTTCCGTCCTGACTTCAAGGCGGATGACGAGGTTTACAATGGCTTATTTACAGTGTTGCAAAAGATGGGTGGCAATGTCCCAGCTACAACCAGAACCATAGAGCTAGACAAATTTAATTATAAGGAAGGAGTTGTCTTCTCTAGTTCAATGGCCATAGAAGGGTGGTCATCAATATAGCCAGGTAACTATAAAAATAATATAACCTTAAGTTATATATCTTTTAAGTTTTTAACGGTTTAACGGTAACCTTTATCATTTATGAGACTAATTGTTTTTTCTTTCATTTATTTCAGATAGATGGTGGGAAACGTTTGGATCCTCTGTCCCAACTCTTCAGAAAATTGCTATTCGGATTTTGAGTCAGCCAAGTAGTGCCTCTGGATGTGAGCGTAATTGGTCCATGTTTGAGCATATCCACTCAAAGAGGCGAAATACGTTGTCTGTGCAGAGGTTGAATGATTTTGTCTTTGTTCATTACAACCTCCAGCTTAGGACCAGACAAATTTTCGACCCTGATAGCTCTCCGATCACTCTAGACAAGGTTCATCCAGAGTCAAAGTGGCTGACTGAGGCTACCGATCCTGTCTTCACAGAGGAAGACCATGACTAGGTTGACCAGGCAGATAGAGAGGCTGAGGCAGTGGCCATAGCAGAAGAGGAGCTTAGATCACGTTCAAGCACTGGCAGACGCACACACACACGTAGAGACTCTACAATTTCAGCCCCTGCTACTGTTGTTCAAGAGTCTGTGTTACCTGCGGGGGCTATGGCTACTCAGAGCTCTAGGACCTACCTTAGACGCCTTGTTAGGAGGCAAAATATAGATTACTCTAAGGCTGAGGCTGCAACCGAGCTAGAGGATGATGATTCAGCTTGAGGCACTTGGCAGATAGACTTGTTTTTTTATTTTGTTTACAACCATATGTTTCATAACTTCATAAGTATAACTTTCATGGATCTTCATCTTGACATACATATATGATTTGATGTCATTGGTTTTATCATTTATGCTTTATCATAGAGTTACATTTACATCAGCTATGTCATTGAAATCCTATGTTTTCTATTTACTTCAGCTACAATTTACGTTTTACGTATGTGATGGATCATGGATGAACCTTATTTATGTATGTTAGGCTTTAGCTTCTATTTGATGATGTAAAAGTGTGCTTATTAAGTCATATTCAATAAATGGTGCGTGAAATAAGTTTTAAATCATTAAAATCTCTAAATTTCAAGGGTTTTTTCACTTTGCCGATTTGTAGCCGATTCACTGGCAATTCACCGCCGATTCGCGATTCGATTCGGCCTTGCCGATTCCAATTCTCGTTACTTTGCTTAAAATAAACACAATGGTCAGAATTACATCGAGTGTATCCATTCTCGTTCATAAAAGTATCAAATTTAATATACCATTGCTGAGGTGCTTACTTCAAGCCATACAAACTTTTTTGTAATCTGCACACTAAATTTTCCTTACCCTTGACCTCAAAACCTTGTGGTTGTACCATATATATTTTTTCATTCAAATCACCATGAAGAAAGGCTGTTTTAACATCAAGCTGCTCTAAATGCAAATCTTCAGTAGCCACAATACTTAAAAAGTACAAATAGAAGTCATTTTAACAACTGGAGAAAAAATCTCATCAAAATCAATACTATGTTTCTGTGCAAATCTTTTTACGACTAATCTGGCTTTAAATCTTTTCTTACCTCCATCCTCTTCTTTTATCCTATAAACCCATTTATTCTATAAAGCCCTTTTACCGGCAGGTAACTTGCATAAATCCCAAGTGTGATTTTTCAGCAAGGAGTTCATTTCATCTGTCATTGCAGACTCTCACTGAAGCTTTGTATCCACTTGCACAGCTTCATTATAACATTCAGGTTCACCAGCATCTGTTAATAAAATAGAATACAAAGAGGGAGAGAATCTCTCTGGAGGTCTACTTAGCCTTGTTGACCATCTAACATTCACTGGGGTGTGTGGTATTTGTTGTTGTTGTTGCGGAGCATAAGGAACTACTAGAACATCAACTTTTGGAGTATCATCCAGTACTACAATCATTTTCTTTCTTCTCATGCTGCTGCAACAAATCTTTGTACAATACTTTCTCATTGAATATGACATCCTTGCTTCTTACAATTTCATGATTTTCAAAATCCCAAAGCCTATAACCAAATTCATCAATGCCATATCCAACAAATACACATTTCTTTGACTTAGCTTCCAGCTTGGTTCTATTTTCAGAATCTATAAGTGCAAAAGCTTCACAACCAAAGGTTTTGAGAAAAAAATAACTCACCTTCTTACCACTCCATGCTTCCTTTGGAATACCACAGTCCAAAGGAGTAGAGGGGCCTCTATTGATTAAATAAACAGCAGTGTTCACAGCCTCTGCCCACATATTTTTGGGCAGCCTAGCATGCAACCTCATACTCCTTGCACGCTCCATTATTGTCCTGTTCATGCGTTCAGCCACTCCATTTTCTTGTGGAGTCCTTGGTATAGTTTTCTGCCTACGAATACCATTGGAGGAACAATAATCTTCAAATCATGTGCTACAATACTCACCACCATTATCAAATTTGAGACATTTTAATCTTTTACCAGTCTCATTCTCAATCAAGCATTTCCATTTCTTAAAAGTTTGAAATACATCAGATTTCTGTCTAAGGAAATAAATCCATATTTTTCTTGTTGCATCATCTATAAATGTAACATAATACAGAGAGCCACCAAGGGAAGATACCTGAGTTGGTCCTCATACATCTGTATGCACAAGCTCCAATCTCTCATTTTTCTTTTCCTTCCCACTCTTCACAAAACTAACTCTCTTTTGTTTTCCATAAACACAACTTTCACAGAAATCCATATTGAGACATTTTAGACTAGGTAAAACTTTCTTTGAATGAAGTAATTTCATACCTTTCTCACTCATGTGCCCGAGTCTGTTGTGCCACAGTGTTGTGTCAGAATCTACAACAATGGTTTGTTCTTTGTTGTTCTTCCTGCTCAACTGCAGCCACTGTTCCTGAACATTCATTATCTTCTGAAACAATTAAAGTAGAAGGAACAGTATGACCTGTACAAAGATATAAGGTGCCTACTTTCACACCTTTTGCTACTACTAAAGAACCTTTTGAAACCTTCCAATTTTTATCATTAAAAGTAACTGTGCAACCCTCATCAGCGAGTTGCCCTGCTGAAATTAAATTTCTACTTAGCCTTGGAACATGTCTTACCTCTTGTAGTAGCCAATGATTCTCATTGTGCAACTTAATCTTGATTTTCCCTTTTCCAACAATTTGACAGGGTTCATTATCTCTCAAATAAACTAGCCCAAAATCCCCTTGGACATAATCAACAAAATAACCTCTATGGGGTGTTGCATGAAATGAAGCCCCCGAATCTAACACCCATGAATCATCAACATTTTCTAAAGACAAAAGCAAAGCATCCTCTTCGGATTTGTTACTTACCACATTTGCCTCCTTGTTTCCATCATTTTTGTCTCCTTGATCTTTCTTCCGAGACCAACATCTTTCTTCTTATGACCTGGTTTTCCACAGTACCAACAATCATTTGGCCCTTTGAATTCAGACCTCTTTCCCTTTGATTTTCCTCTTGATTTCCCACGATTTCCAGAGTTGTTTCCTCTATCTCTTGTTCTGCCTCTACTTTCTGCGTTCAATACACTACCCGATGTGGATGCCCCTGAGCTTTTCCTACGAATTTCCTCACTCAATATAACACCAATAACATCATCAAACTTTAGGGTATTAGAACCAAAAACAGAATTACTAACAGCCATTACCAAGCCATTCCAACTTTCTGGCAAAGAACACAAAATCAAGAGAGCCCTAACCTCTTCATCAAAAGTAATTTTAACTGAGGCTAACTGAATTGTAACTATATTAAACTCATTCAAATGATCAGCGACTGATCCACCTTCTACCATTTTCATATTAAATAAACGCTTCATAAGAAATACCTTGCTTGAAGCTGAAGGCTTTTCATACAACTTCACTAAGGTATCCATCAGATCTTTAGCTTTCGTTGCTCCGGCAATATTGAATGCCACCGATTGTGCCAGGCATTAACGAATACTCCCCAGTGCCTTCCTGTCCAAAATATTCCAATCTTCCTTAGACATTGTTGCCTCTTTCTTGACTATTCCCTCTAATGGCCGCCATAAATCCTTCTGATAGAGATAGTCCTCCATTTGCATCTTCCATAACTGGAAGTTCTGCCCATTAAACTTTTCAACCTTCAGCCTACCCTCGTCTGCCATTTCTCCCACTTCACCGAGAGACTCTCCCACTGACTCGTGAGACCTGCTTTAGAGAATAGATGAAAGAAAGAACGAAATAACCTCGCTCTGATACCACTTGTTAGGATTAACAAGGCAAAAATAACAATTACATGCAAAAATATAACCAATATCAAAAAATAATAAACCACACAGAAAAGAACACAAGACACAAAGATTTAACGCGGTTCACCCAATCCCTAGGCTACGTCCACCAACAGCGAGTCCAATATTTTATTATCCAGTGATTACAACCTGATTACAATCTGTAATCCCTTACAGCTCAATTCCACCGCAAGTACTAAAATCATACATCATAATGAAACCCCTAACCCTAAGCCATATTATACAATATTTTTGTCGCTTTAGAGTTAGGAGTTACAACATGTCGGCTCAAAAATTACAGAAAATATGTACAGTACTTTCCTGGATAATACTTTCCTGATCAATCACCACAAGCTAACAGGCAGTCCCAATTTTATTCTATTTTATTATTTATATGCCTTGTTTTGTTTTTATTGGTTTTTGTTTACATTTGTAGGAAACGTTAGATCTCTGGCATAGTTTTGAGTATTTTTTTGTTATCTACCAAAACAAAGGGATATAAACTTTGACAGCAGTGTGAAATTTATTTTGTGCGTCGGTTACACCATTATAGATTAAAAGCAGTAAGTATTATAGAATGATTCTCGGATGTAATATGAGAGTAGGGCTTCGAAGCACACCCTTAGCTTTACTGGGCAGACCTGTCCTATCTCTGTTGCACAAACAGAGAATTACGCATACAGTTATAGCAGAGATTAAATATTCTGGTTATGTAACAGGGGAGTAACCCTTTTCTGAATGACTGGCATACAAAACGGTTTTATGACAGCATCCTCTTGTAGGTGACTTGTGATAACTGAGAAAATTATCCACCTAAAAAAAAAATGTGTGTGTTTTGTCCTAATTTTGGGCATGACAAAACCAAAATGATTAAAAGTTGAAGACAAATTTTAAAGAAGAATACACATTACACAATCAAATTATGAAAATTAGAAAGTCGGAAAATGTAAAATACTAAAAATTCTAATTAAATTACTTCACTTACCTTCAATAGCTCCAAACTTGAAAATGATCTAAACTTCCTTGAAACATGGTGGTTGGTGATGAACATATGTATGTCATCAGCCCTCTACATACAGCTCTTTGATCCACTCAATTTTATTCCCAATCTTTTGTAGCATAAGATTGAGTAAGTGGACTGCACAAGGTGTCCAAAAGATATCATAATATCATTCTTCAATCAACAAACCAACAGCTCTACACTTCTATGTTGCCCATTATGACTTGAACAATGTGTCTAGGTCCCACTGTCTCAATGTAAAAGATGAGAATATCAACAATAAATTGCCTGTCTTTTACCTGCCCCTCACAATCTCAACTTTCAAAAACATTGCCCCTTTAGGGGGCACTACTATGACATTGATCAAGGGATGATTTTTTGAATCTTTCCACCCATCTAAAACAATGGATACACCTATCTCAATCCATGAATCCATTATGAGCTTCATTGCATCTTCAACCACCTTGACCTCTCATTCCAACAAGGTGCCACGTACCTTCTCATAACGTAGGCCCTTATACCCTCTTGGAAACTTATTAATACTTTTTAGCATCTTTTTCCAATATTGAGAGCGAACAACATTGAAAGCCAACCCATTTGCATATATACATCTTGGTCGGCAAAGTCTAGAATCTCATTTTGAAATACACTTTCCAAAGGTCCCTTTCTTTTGCATACAATGGGTGCTTCACTTCCAAGCTCAACTAAGGTAAAAAATGGATGGTCTTCTACCACAATATTCGAATTAGGCATGAGTTGCATTCCCTTTATTTTTGAAATGGGCAGATTTGATCTGCGTGCTTCTCTCTCTTCTACTTCTTCGTGCTCCATAATATAGTTTAATACTATCTCTTGTGGTATACGCACACCCTTTTTTTCTCGGGCATTTTTTGATGCCTCTTCTTGGTATTCCACACAAATGGCCTACCTCTTGAAAAAATGAACTATTACATTCTATTATTTGAAAAGAAATCAGTGGGGGCTCTGGACAACTTACATAAGTGAGAAACAAGCTCCAAATGGAATCATGAATGGATTTAATCGGTGATGAACCAATGAAATGGAGCCACCTGGCCTGGACGACAATGTTGGTTGCCACCTATGCACTCTTGTCTTTTTGTGGAAAATATTACGATAAAAGCTAGTTTCTATTATCGTCTTAATGGTTATCTATGTAGATATTGTAAATCTCTTTTAAATATTAGAATGTTTCTAGTATTTAGTTATCTGTACCTAGAATAGAATGTTTCTATTCTTTACGATCGTTTCCGAAGGAAACGTCATTTATTCTTTGTGTATATATAGATCATTTGATCTCTGTTAATACATCAAATATTTTACCAATTACTTGTCGTAATATGGTATCAAAGCAAATACTTTGATTTTTTTGAAAAATTTATAATTCCTTTCAAAAATTATTTGCATCAAATTTTTCAAAATTATTTGAGTTAGTTTTTTGCAAAGATCTCAAAATTATTCTCTTAGCATCTGCCATTTTCTTATTGAAAACTCTATTTTTTTGCAATTTTTGGAGCTATTTCAAACCAGTTAGGGTTTTTGAATTTTCTGTATCGGAACGAAAAAAATTGCAAATTTTTGGTGGGTTTTTCGAGAGCTCAACTGGGTTGTCGTCCGTTTTTTTTTGTGTGCCTCAATTTTTGTGCCTCATTTTTTGAGCCAATGAATCTAGAATCTGACAGCATATTCCTTCTGGGTTTTTCGAGCTCTCTTCTAGGTACCACTTCCTTTTTTCTAGGTCTTCTGACATTTTGCCTCGACGTACGTGCCTTCTCAATTCTACACATTTTTCACTAAAAATCGTGCCATGACATCTCTAACAAATATTCTTCTCAAGGGAAATCAAAAGTTCAATGGTCAGAATTATAGCATTTGGAAGTAGCGGATGCTAACCATCTTCGAATATCGCGGCAACGATGCGGTGGTTCTAGGTACTACTAAACGTCTGGATGCCGCTAGTCCTGATCAAGTTATATATGACCAACCTAATCGGAAGGTGGTGATGCTTCTCAAGTTATCAGTAGCTAATGATCAGCTCCCTCAGATTCCATCCGACAAAATAGCTACCGAGACCTGGGAGCACCTCGAAATTCTGCATGAGACTTCAGATAAAAGCAGGGCTTTCTTTCTCAAGAACACTTTGTTTTCTATTGTCATGGAGAGCAGAAATCGCTCCAGGATCACCTGAATAGGATTCAGGAAATCTGTGATAAGTGTTGCTTGCCATTGGATGCAAGGTGGAGGAAGAGGACATTGAGGTAATCACCCTCAAAAGTTTACCCAAGTCCTACGAGCATTTTATCGAGACTCTCAACATCACTTCTACAGGTGTTGACTTGAAGTTCACTGATCACTGCACACTTTTGCTTCAGCAAGATCTATGGAAACAACAGTTCGGTAGCAGTTCTAGCACCACCTCCACAAAGCAAACTTTTGCTGCTAAATCCTTTTAGAAGGATAAGGGCAAGTCTCATTCTCCACAGTCTTCTCAGCAAAAGCCCTATGCTCCAGCATCTGAAGGCTCCAAGATAAAGAACAATCAATGCAACTACTGCCACAAGTATGGTTACATGAAGGTTGAATGTTGGAAGCACTTAGCTGCGCAAACTAAGCAATCTGGTTCGCTGCCCAAAGCGAATAGTGCAGAGCACACTGAGCAGACAGAATCTGCCTTTTACGCCTTCATGGCTAAAATACCAACATATCATGTCAAGTCGTCTGTCTGGTACATTGATTCAGGTGCCTCTCGTCATTTCACCTACCGTCGAGACTAGTTTACTAACTACCGGCCTCATTCAAATTTAGTTATTTTTGGTTGCGGGGAAGACTACACTGTTGTCGGAAGAGGCAACATACAGATTCAATCTGCTAGGAGGAATCTCATTTTCCTCAATGTGTACTACATTCCAAGGATGGAACTAAATCTACTCTCGGTCAGTCATATGCTACGACACTCTCCACGGCTGGATGTCACCTTCAGTTCACATCAGTGCACCATCACTGATCGGGAGACTTAGTCTGTTGTTACAATTGGCCTTGAGGATCATGGTCTTTTCAGACTTGCTGATTCTAGAGTTTCTCAAGACCTAGCTATGGCTGCTTGACAGTCTTTTGTCAATACACTTTGGCATCAACATATGGGCACTTAAATGTGCGCTATCTTGCTCAGCTTGCTCGAGACGAACTTGTCCTCGGATTGCCAGAGATTCAAACTCAACAGCTTGGAGTTTGTGATGCATGCCAAGTTGGGAAGCAACATCGCACACCTTTTCCTGTTGGCAATTCATGGTGGGCTTCTCAGGTACTTCAACTTGTTCATGCAGATATTTGCGGCCCTATGGCTGCTCGTTTTGTTCTTGGGTCCAGGTATTTTCTATTGTTTGTTGATGATTTCAGTAGAAAAATGTGGGTCTATTTTCTTAAACAGAAATCAGATGTGTTTACTGTGTTTCAAAAGTTTAAACCTCTAGTTGAAAAAGAGTTTGGAAAATCTATTATTGTTCTTAGGACAAATAATGGGGGGGAATTTTGCTCTAATGAAGTCTCTAGCTTCTGTGATATTCATGGCATAAAGCCCCAGTTAACCACACCCCACACGCCACAACAAAAGAGTGTAGTTGAACGTCGGAACAGAACAATCACCGAGATGGCTAGATCCATGCTTGAACACAAACATGTTCTGAAGCACTTTTGGTCTGAAGCAGTTAACACTACAGTCTACCTTTTGAACCGGTCACCCACTGTGGCAGTCAAATGCAAGACTTCGGAAGAGGCCCGGTCAGGTCGCAAGCCCAGAATCAATCACCTGAAGGTTTTTGGCTCTCTAGCCTATGTTTGGATCCCTGATACATCATGCACCAAGTTGGATGCCAAGAGTCAGAAACTCATGTTTGCTAGATATAGTAATCTTCACAAAGCCTACCGCTTGATCGACACTAAGACATCTCGTCTCCTGCACAGTCGTGATGTAGTCTTTGATGAGCAGCGAGGACCATTCATGTCAGTCTCTTCTGTTCCTGATTCAGCAGACGAGCCTATGAAGGCTCATGATTTGGGAGTTTGGCTTCCATTAGGTCCACCTGATGGGAGGGCTCCAGTAGCTCCACTAGCTCCAATAGTACCAGTGATTCCTGTACAGACACCTCTGGTCTCTCCTGCGAGATCATCGAGATATGCAGATGCTTCACCTGATTTTGATCCAGATTCTTCTGATGAAGAACCTCATCATAGCACATCATCTCATGCTAATGTTGGTCCTCCTCTCTAACCTAAATGGTGGGTTGAGACACTTGCTGATCTTCGGGATGATGAGCTCATCAAGGGGAGAACTGTTAGGAAAAAGAGCAAACCTACAGAGACTGTTAATATTGCTCTCATGGCCAACATTCACAGTGTTTGAACCTTGGACATACTCAGAGGCTAAAGGAATTCCAGAGTGGGAACAGGCCATGAATTATGAACACCAGAGCCTGCTGAAGAATCACACCTAGGTCCTTTCTAATCTTCCACCAAGGAAGAAACCCATTGGCTACAAATGGGTCTACAAAATAAAGTATAAGGTTGATGGTACTTTGGATAAGTACAAAGCTCGTTTAGTTGCGAAGGGCTTCTCTCGGTGTCAGGGCATTGATTACAAGGAGACCTTTTCTCCTACAGCAAAGATGAGCACTATCAGATTATTCCTAGCCATGGCAGCTCAGTTTGGTTGGCAAGTCCATCAGATGGACATGAAGAGTGCTTTCCTAAATGGTGACCTACAGGAAGAGGTCTACATGACGCAGCCTCCTAGTTTCAAAGTTGTTGGTAAAGAACACCAGGTACTCAAACTGGTGAAAGCTCTATATGGCTTGAAGCGGGCCCCTAGGAAATGGTACATGAAAATTGATAAGTACCTCAGTGATCAAGGCTTCCAGAGGAGTTCTTCAGACTCAAATTTGTACATCAAGACTACTAACAGTGCCATCATCCTTCTGGTCATTTATGTGGATGATCTGATCGTCACTGGTAGTTCGACATCTTTGATTCAGGGAATCAAACAAAGTTTATGCCAGTCTTTTGATATGACTGACCTTGGCCTCGTGCATTATTGCCTCGGTGTTGAGGTTTGGCAGCAGTCTTCTAGTATATTCATTTCTCAATCCAAATATGTGAGGGCTTTGTTAGACAAGTTTCGTATGCAGGATTACAAGCCTGCATCTACACCTATGGAGAAAGGTCTAAAGTTATCAGCCAAGTCTAATTCTCCTCCAATTGATGATACTGCATAAAGGAAACTAGTAGGCAGTCTCATCTATCTCTCTGCTACTAGACCTAATATCAGCTTTGCCGTCAACTACATTTCATGCTTTATGAAAGCTCCCAAGGTTGATCATTGGATGGCTGCTAAGCGTGTGCTTCGTTATGTGAAGGGCACTACTGATTATGGAATTCTCTACTCTCAAAGTCCTAATCCTAGACTCAGTGGATTCACAGATTCAGATTAGGCAGGCTCTGTTGACAATAAAAAGTCAACCTTTGGATATGTGTTTAGTTTGGGATCTGGTGCCGTCACATGGACCAGTAAGAAGCAACAAGTCGTTTCCCTCTCCTCTACAAAGGCCGAATACAGAGGGATAGTTAAGGAAGGCTATGAAGTTGTTTGGCTTCATTGGATGCTTGGGGATATGCAAATGTCAGTAGCAGGCCCGACCACTCGGTTCATATTAGCGAATGGATATTGTTTGAGATGTGAACGTTAACAACACAAAGTGGATCGGCACCAATGAATATTATGGAAAGACATGTTGATGAATAGACATGTCTCTACATGTGGAGACATGTCTCTTCATCAACATGCCTTCACTTATATATATAGATATTTCTTGATTGGATGAACATATATAATTGAAACAATACAGTCTTTCTTCTAAAGAGGTGCAGAGTTATAATATAATACAGTTAGATATATCTGTTAATATATCTGTAATATATATGTATATCTATTGTGATTATATGTATCACACATACTAAGTTGAGATAAGAAAATTTAAAAGCCATACATTCTTGATCCAAAACTTAACAGTTTTTTATATTAATAGTTTAAAGTAAAAACAGAAGGTCTCTTGTTGTATGCCCTGAACATCTTATAATTTACCTCGACTTTCTTGATATTGCATTATTAAATTATTTCATCATTCCCCTGATTTGGTCATTCATTCCCGATATTCAACTTGATCCTCCTGAAATATGGTGGCTATTTCTCCCAAAATAGCAAACTTTATGTTTTCCATGTGCAATTGTAAAGCAATCGAAATCGGGACCACCAATAAACCCTTGATTATTTTGTTGAATTTTTTGTTTGTTCCTTTTATCCTCTTGTGCTAATTTTTTGAAAGAATCATTTGATTAAAGTTGGAGGCAATCAGGAAACAGATTTCCACAATAAAGTCATTCCCTACATCTAAAAGGAATGGTTCCACAATCCAGAGTTTGATGCCAAACAAAATTTTCCACCTGAATATAAAAGGCTTCAAGGAAGGGATTAGTTATGTCTAGTCAAACACAAATTTGGGCATAACTAGGGAAAAATTCTCCCTGATCGTATGCAAGATAGATAAAGAAGAACCCATGAATCCCCCAAAACTTTTAGCAATTCATCTTACCAAAAACTCAACACAACACAAATAGACAAATCCAAACAGAAACCTTGAAACGGAGTTCCACTGATAAGTAGGAGATATTTTCCACAGCAAGTCAAATTGTGATATTGCTATCAAGATTCAACTGTGTAGTTTTTTTGAGTCAAACTCATTGACCCATGTTTCATGAGTAGTGGTTCACACAAACCCATCTCTCATGAGAATGAATGGAACACTTAGCACTCATTGGATCTAGGTGATGCTCACAGAGGTGAAGCACAGGGACTTCCCAGGAGGTCACCCATCCCAGTACTACTCCAGCTCGAGCGCGCTTAACTACAGAGTTTCCTCCATGGTTAAACCCACTCTGCTTGCAACCACATTTGCAAAACATTCGCCAAGTGTTGTTCCTTATGAACCATTCATTAGAAAGCCCCCTAAGCTCATCAATTGATAAGGAGATATTTTCCACAGCAAGTCAAATTGTGATATTGCTATCAAGATTCAACTGTGTAGTTTTTTTGAGTCAAACTCATTGACCCATGTTTCATGAGGTCCACTGCCGAGATAAAATCTAGATAGCAGGGTTTTATGAAATAACCAACAAGTTCAGAGAAATAAGGACCTACTTCAAGAATCTAGACAAAATCAAAAACCTTATTAAAAGAAATAAAAATATATCCATTGACAACCCCAGGTATCTCCATGTCAACCAACCAATCTCTAGGAGCTCATTTCTCTTGCAGCCTTAGATTCAACGGTCAGGTTGAATTTGAAAATGTGGAAAAAAAAATTGAAAAAAGCCTAAATCCTCTGCCACAAACTCAGGATTGAAAAAATACTATGGGAATCTCCTTGCTTCAAGAAAGATAGTCATTGATTTAAAAATCAGTTGCTTTCTCATTTTCCAAAAAAAATTGTTACCTTTGAACTAGACCTGCAAGAATATCCGTTGGCACCGTTCATGAAATAACTCAACATGGCAACCAAGCACTTGTTTAAAGGAGAGGCAAGAAGGACATTGAGAATCATATGAGTCAGTCATGAAACCACAACCCAAAAGATGACAAAAAACCGAAAAAAGAAGAGAAAATAGAACCTATAAAGATGGAAATTAGAGCATGTAAGGCCATGTCTGTTGCTTTTGGCCTTTTCGGTATATTTCTTTTGGATGAGTTAAAATGGTAAAATTATGGTACTAAAGATCCCCAAGTTCAAACGCTCAAGAGAATTTACTTATTAATATATAATATATATAAACACACTTCTTTTCAATTTAGAAAAGTTTGATCAAACCAAGAGTATGAGGATCGATTGATGTTATTTCATCATCCAAATATAATATATTATAATTAAAGAGGATAGAGAGAAATAACAAACCTGAGAATTTTGACTAGCAGTATGATCATCTTCAGTTGAAGCCTCTGCATTTGAAGCTCTTAATTGTGCATCAGAACCAAGTCCGAAAGATAAACCTCCTGAAGCACCACCAAGAACTTGAGACATGATAGGCATCATCTGTTGCATAACTCTAGAGAAATCAAAGCCACCTTCTCTTCCACCCATCCCTGAAAGAGCATTTTCTATTTCTTCGCCGTGTTCTCCAAGTTGCTCTGTCATTTGTTGCATTGTATTTCTAAGACCTGGGCTTTGTGTAACCTGCTCTATGATGTTACTTAATTCCCCTGGAGCAACTGTACCTGTCTGTTCTGCCACTCCTCTTAAAAAATTATTCACAGTTGGAGTGCGGAGAAGTTGAGACATGATATCCCCAATGTCAACTCTTCCACTACCGGTGCGTCCTCCTGAAGCCATGCTTCCAAACATCTGTGCAAGCCCACCAGGCAACTGCTCTGATGAAGCATTTTCATGTGCTCTGCGATCATTTGAGACACTATTGGCAAAATGGTCTTGTTGAACATTCTGTCCCCTTTCAATAGACAACTCTCTATCTTGATCAACTGAGGGTGCTGCATCATTATTTGCTGGTAATTTGTGGGGTTGTTTAGCGCGCTTCTGAGAAGATTCACAACCTTAAGCATTAGCTAACTTGCAAGAAAAACAAGAATGATGAGCTCAAATAAAAACATACATAGGGGGTAAATATTTAGTGAGCTCAAAGAATTTATGTAGAACATAAATCACATATCGAAATTACTTAGGACATAAATCATACGTCCAGATAAATTGCTCACATACAGTCTTAATGAAGAGTCATTAACTACGTACATTAATGATTAAAGAACAAAGATAAATAATCCAGGATTATTGATTTTTGTAGCACCTTAGAAGGTAGAGGCTGGAGTCCCCCAAGACCTAATCCTACAGGTACTGCTTTTGGTTGCACTGTTTTACTTTGAGAATTAATACAGCTGGTTGAAGCAATTTCTTTTCCCAGTGTAGAAGCCAAATTACATTCCTGCATATCAATATCTGTGGACCTCACACCTGATCCCATTTCTGTAATTGTATTTTCAGATTGCCTTAAATCCTTTTTGTCCTCAAATTGCTTCACATGTGACTTTGGCTCATTTGTCATAGAAGTCGACTCATTCCTAGATGATGGGCTGGCATTCGACTGCTGTTGATCAGACTGGACAGTAAGGAAAACATTACACAGAGGCAGCAAAATGCTAGGAGGAAAATATTCATACTTTTGTCTACCAGAATCAAATCAGTTTGCTTCCAATACCTGTTGTTGATTGGCTCTACCAGATCTACCGTTAGTTCCCATCATCTGCTGCAATACAGCATTTGCAATATATGCCATTTCATTGCTGCCAGAAACAGCAACATTGCCGATGTTATCATTTTGTACCATAGCCCCTCCATCCATAGCTGATCTATTAATATCTGTAGCTGAATTCTCATGAGACAATCCTTGAAGCATTACTTCTTGATCTGTCATTATGCTTGCACAATTAGCTGATATCAGCACACGATCATCTTAATTAACTTTTGACTGTAATAGCTAATAGACTTGCACTAATCCAATATGCTTTTAACAAAATTGTTGCAAGCCACCATTTAGGAGACAGGTTTTTAATCATAGCAGAACACAACAACACTTTTTCAAAAGCATCTAGTTAACATAATCTCCAATAGTGCATTAGCAACACTCTTATACTTACCACTCCGGTTTCGAGTGTCATGTTGTACAGAAACAGGAGTGTTCGTGGCTGAGGACATTGCAGGGACAGGTAAAGAATTCTGTGTTTGAATACCTCCCTCCACATTTTGAGCCTGGAAATCCATAGTTTGCATGCCTCCTTGAAATCTTTGTGCTTGTGCTTGAATTTGGGCTAAAATAGAATTGGCCTGTGCTTGATTGAAATTTGTTGTTCCTATTGACTGTTGCTGAGCACCATCAATACCATTAGATTGGAGCCCAATTGTTGCCTGTGCCAGACCTCTTATTGGAACACCTTGTGTAGAGTTCAACTGCTGAATTGTTGTCAGAAGTGGATAAAAGACATTATTTGTTGCATTAGTTCCCTCAGTAGGAGGACGCACAGGAACAGCTGCAACAACAGTTCTAACAGGCACTACACGGACCGACCCAGTCTCCCTGGATGCTGCTATACCATTACCCACCTGATCTGTTATTCCCGAACTTTGGGGAGCATTTGTTTGGTTTCCCTGATCGGAATTTGCACCAGGAGTTACCAGACCTCCAGGAACCACCGCTGGACCTACTTTTAAGTCAAGCCAAGTTTCATTAAATTTCTGTGATAAGAACTAAGACAACAGATTAATTAAATGCACTTGCCTGAGTGTATATGTATATTGATATTTCTTGGCACCTCTCCTGCACCAGCAACTCCTCCAGTAAACCCAGCAGTTGGGTTAACAAATCCAGTTTGAAATGGCCCAAGACTACCACCATGCTGGAAAGGTAGTGGCTGCTGATCAAAAGGTAATAAGATAGTAAATGTCACTTCTATTGATGAAAGTTATATTACATTTGCATGTGATGCCAGAGGCTCAAGTTGTACCTGAACCATGATAGGATTAGGCCCAGATGAAGATATGTAGACAGCAGGACCAGCATTTACAACTGATTCATCCTGCATTTAAAAGGCAATTACAGACCATCATATTAAATTTCACATCACTCAGAAAATGGAAAAGAGAAGAGAACCCATTCGACAATGATAAGGACAAATCATACATGAGATTGACCCATTCGCAATGTTAAAGTAGCCCGACCAAGTTCCAATAACAATGCACCCAATTCTTGCATCAGTATTCCATCACGCATAGCTGTAGGCTGAATTTGGGCACGGGTCGCTGTATCAGTCACTGCACTCTCACCTTCCAGCAGCCCTGCAAGATGCTGACAAACACAAAAATAACCACATCAGACACAAAAAAAAAAATGGCCAGGTAAGGATATTATAGATTATTCATTCAGGACTGGACCTAATGCTATCAATGTTCAAAGATTAATCAATATACAAAACCTCTTATCATGATTAACATGTGATAGCCCCTGTATGTAATAAATATATATTAATTGAATTAAACATTAAAAATTGATTAATTGAATATATTATTAATTGAATAATAATTTACATATAATTATCAATTAATAAGTATATAATTATAATAAATATTAATTAACCAAGTTAACAAAGTTAATTATCATTCTTAATTAATAAAGTTAATTACTACTCTTATTACCATTCTTATTATTATCAATTACCAAGTTAATTCCTAATTAATAAATTGAATAGTAAGTAAATTGATTAATAAAAGCTATAGACTTCCGCAGACTACACATCCCACGTAGGCAAGACAATAGACTGGGATACAGTCGATGTGTATGCAGGAAAAACTGGATAAGGCTCCCATCGACGGCTTCCCCCTCCCCATAAGACCCCGCTCTGCCCAGAATGAACAACGGAACAAAGACTTAAAGTGTGCTTTCTCTTCTTAATGGTTCAAGTAATATTGATTAGTCGACGTCAGTAACAGCAGATTGTTAAAACAAATATGTTAATCGGTATCATTATGAAGAGGGACAATAGGTAAAGATGTGTCCCTCAAAGCACGAAGAGATGCAATCCCTTCAGGTTACAAGGGTATATTATGAAGATCCAACCTACTATTGGAGGGGGGAAGCATATGAAATGACAGAATTAGATATACAACGGAAGAATCACGAATTGAACAAGCAGAATTGTCTTACAGTTACTAATCTCAGACATCAACCTGGAAAACAGAAAATACAGGGATTATTGTTAAATAATTTGAGATCAGAAGATAAGATGTAAACTGAATTTATGTAGTAGATTTCAATTGCCTTGGTGATTGATTGAATCTACATATTTGAATCTCTATATATATATTAACTAGCAAATGTGAACAAGAAGAGACGTGACTGTTCACATGACAATGATGTGACTGTTCATAACAATAATCAATTTATTTTAATGTAAATCGCATTAGTTGCTTTGATATAATATAGTCACTTATTGTGACTGTTATGTATTAACAGTCACGATAGTATCGTGACTGTTAATAAAAAACAGTCACAATACATCGTAGGGCAACCTGAAGATAATGTCCAAGACACCCGATATTAATCGGTATTCAATATATTTGTTAATAATACTCACCCGATAGTGCATAGTCGATTCATTTAATGAATCATTATATTAATTCAATCATAACTACTATATATATTAATATATATAGATATAATAATAATGATAATATATTTTAATATATATGTATATAATAATAATATTAATATTATTATTATCTACATAATATTATATATATATATATATATATATATCATAATAATTCTTTTATCTGATCGAAGCTATATTTATTAACACTCCCTCTTAGCTAGGGAAGATAACATGTAACTCACAATAAGTTCATAAATTGTGAGGGTTAGTTCCCAGGTGGATTGCCTCTATCAGCGATTCTATCCACAGTTCCCAGGTGGATTGCCTCCATCGGCGATTCGATCCACAAGCTCCTGTGCGGATTGCCTCCATCAGTGATTCTATCCACAACTCATGAGCTATGGTGTGGATTGCCTCTATTGGCGATTCTATCCACAAGCTCCTGTGTGGATTGCCTCTATCGGCGATTCTATCCACAAACTCATGAGCTTCAGAGTGGATTGCCTCTATCGGCGATTCTATCCACAAGCTCTTGTGTGGATTGCCTCTATCGGCGATTCTATCCACAAACTCATGAGCTTCAGAGTGGATTGCCTCTATCGGCGATTCTATCCACAAGTAAGATATTTTAATTATCAAAAAATATCTATCACAATAGAAAAAGTAATTGCAAGATCATCACCTTCCAATAACTTTAACAAATACAAGTGATAATCATTTGGAAGTCGTCACTTCTTTATGATTAACACAGGGGAGTAGGCCCATTAGTAACATCCAAGATTCATTAGTATAATAATCAATTATATCAAGTTTACCTCAGAAGTGTTTCACCTTCAATAGTGAACTCCCTCTCAATCAACATGATCAAGATTGTCAGAAGTTGACTAAACCATTTGCTCCATCTGCTCCTTGCATTCATCAACCTGTTGACCTCTTTTCTTTATAACAAACGTGGCAGCAGCGAGGGTTACATTACAGAAATGGTGGAAGGGTTCTCGCAGAGATTTCATCCGAAGAGAAGGAATTCAAACGGAAATTGAGACGATTGAGCAAGGAAAGTGATGCATCACCTCCTCAATTTCATCCTCTATTCTCAAATCCCTTTTTGTCAAGCACAACGCTCAGACTTTGAACCATTCACAACAATCTGTAGAGATTTGTGAAGAGGCTCTTGGGGCTCTGACTGCAACATTGCCTTTGACATGGATTCACTTGCCATTTCTTGTCTTGTATGCAATCTCTGTGAACAGCGCTCTTGCAATTCTTCGGGTTTGGTGCAGCTTCTTAGAGAGCCCATATGCACAGCGCTCTTTCCAAGGATAATTACAGAGACATAATTGGATAAAGCGAAGAATTGGCAAAGTGCCATCATATACAACATTGCTCTGAGGCAAAGATACAGGAGCAAGGTCGCGGAGGTAGGGGCAGTTCCTTTTCTGATGGAGATGCTTGTAGAAATAGTTGCAGCTATAATTTCTGATAATTCAGATTGAACCCTGAACCCTAGCCGTTCATTCTTTTTAATAGCTTCATTATGGTTCTATATTGATAAGCTAGCACGAATGTTGAAGCTCTCGCTGCCAGGCGTCTTGTATTTCCATCATGTTAGAGGCCCCATCGCTGCCTTCACATTGTATGAGGTTCACTGTCATATTCAGATTGGAATCACTGCCTTACGTCTTCATCTTTGCCCTTGTTTGCTCGATGTCTTGTATGCTAGTAGATGCATTTGTTTACTGACCAGCATATATTTGATTTCTGCTACATGTTTATAGCTGCTGTGATACTTGGCATTTGAGTTGCATATTTCATTATCGCTGATATACACGGTGTTGTGATACTCTGTTCCTATGCCCAGGTCTTTCCTTCAAGCGGTTAAGCTTCTATAGAAGGAACTTAGCTCTGATACCATGTTAAATAATTTGAGATCAGAAGATAAGATGTAAACTGAATTTATGTAATAGATTTCAATTGCCTTGGTGATTGATTGAATCTACATATTTGAATCTCTATATATATATTAACTAGCAAATGTGAACAAGAAGAGACGTGACTGTTCACATGACAATGATGTGACTGTTCATAACAATAATCAGTTTATTTTAATGTAAATCACATTAGTTGCTTTGATATAATATAGTCACTTATCGTGACTGTTATGTATTAACAGTCACGATAGTATCGTGACTGTTAATACATAACAGTCACGATACATCATAGGGCAACCTGACGATAATGTCCAAGACACCCGATATTAATCAGTATTCAATATATTTGTTAATAATACTCACCCGATAGTGCATAGTCGATTCATTTAATGAATCATTATATTAATTCGATCATAACTACTATATATATTATATAGATATAATAATAATGATAATATAATTTAATATATATGTATATAATAATAATATTAATATTATTATTATCTACATAATATTATTATATATATATCATAATAATTCTTTTATCTGATCGAAGCTATATTTATTAACAATTATAACATCTAAGGAATCAGACGGTAAGTCTGAAACTAAGAAATGATTGAATCATCAAATTTAGAATGCACTCTGTCGACAGGTATGTATGCTGTCACTATTTTTGTAAGGTGGAGATACTACCAAGTAATACATAGATTCTAATTATGCTCAAATCTGATATATTAGTTGTTGAGAATATATATATGCATGTGTGTGTGTGTAGATATATGTATTCACATAAGTAAATTATATATAGGAGTAACGCTAAGGTCTTCGTTATTACTTTAGTAATCAAGAAGGAAGGTTGGAGCAGTTCAAGGAATGGCGGTCTAAATCCCAAAAGGATAGTTCCCAAGATAGGGTGAGGATCAGCGACCCTCTAATCCTTGAGGGCAAAAGTCCCAAGGGAGGGCTTGGATCTGTAAACCTTGAGGGAATCTATCAAGTGGTCTCTAAGCGCCTTGGATTGTATTCAGACCATTGTTACAAGCCTCGGACTAGGCTCGGACTCGGACTCGGCATCCGAACTTGGCAATGACTCCGCAAATCGAAAAACCCAAGAAATCCAAAGATTTTTAAGGATTTAAAGTTTTTTTCATGCATCATTTAGTCAATTAACATCAAATACACAACAATTGACATAAATAGAAGCTAATTTGCACACATACACAACTTTGCATTAATCACATAAGTATAAATGCAAATTTCTGAAGGAAATTAGTTAAAGTTAAACTAAATAACATAACAGAAATATAGTATCACTATCAAATGTCTACAATATTCATGGAATATGAAATCGATGGAATCAAAAGTTCAAAACATATATCAAAATACGAGTAGGTCTAAGATAGGTCATGGAAGACTCTAGAGTCATCCTCTCTCCCTATGTCTAAGGCTGAACCTCAGTGACATGCTCATCCTCCTCATCGTCATCCTCATCCTCATAATCCTCCTCATCAAGGTCGGATCCATCACTCTTAGCCTCAAGGTCCTGCACTGGGTCTCCTCGTGCTCTAGCCTCCTCCACTGCCATCGCTACTGCCTCTGCCTCTCGATCTACCTGATCAACCCACTCCAAAGTCTTCATCACTGAAGACAAGATCATCAATCTCAGTGTTCCACCCTGCTTGAAAAATAACCTTCTCTAATACAATAGGCGATGTGTCGATGCCCAAGATCTGTTTGTGACAAAGGCGAAGGTTGTAGTGAACAAACACAAGATCATTCAACTTTTTCACTGCCAACCTATTGCGCTTCTTCGAGTGTATATGCTCGAACAAACTCCAATTGCTTCCACATCCTAAAGCACTAGATGGCTAGCTCAAGATACGAATTGCAATCCTCTGTAGATTTGGCACCTTAGTTCCAAACATCTCCCACCATGCATTTGAAATAGGAAAATTTTAAATCAATTCTATAACTTTGACTTTATCAATCTAAAGTGGTAATAGAATTAGAAATTAGAATTTGGAATCGTAGATTTTTACCAGGCATCAGTTTTGTCCAATTTTTCCTGCATAACTCTCGTGCAAATAAGTCTTTGATAGGGAGATCTTCCACTATAAGCCCTACTTCCCCTAGGACTTCTCTAGGTCTTCACTTGACCTAACTTAGGGTTCCTAAGACCCTTCAAATAGAGGGATTCTTCCTAATCTCCTCTACTCCTCAAGATCTCTCTACCAAGGTTCCAAGCTCTCTAGTTCCCACAACTCCTTCAATGAATTCAACTAACGAATTCATCCCTTACTCCAACATCATGAATCCAGTTGATAGACATGGGAGAGGACTCTTATAGTCTTTGTTTGACTCAATTTGGGGTGCTTTACCTTGTAGTATCCTTCAACTACTACCAGATCTCCAATTTTAGCCTAAAAAGGCTACTAGGCCTTGTAGGTCTTCTAACCCCTAAATCAAGGTGTAACTCTGCAACTTCCCACACAAGAGGTCAAAAGAGTCACCTTTTCAAACACCCTTTTCAAAAGTTACACAAGATTCAAAAACCCTTATTCCTCCAGATCCTCCATACAACAACTTCCTATCTTCTAGCCTTGTTTTTAGGCCTAATTAGGCCTCACTAGTTCACAGTGAGGGTTTGATCTTTCCACCCCTTGCCAAGTTGTTCATGAGCTCTCCTTCCTAGGATAGAGTCCCTAAACATTGTAGAATACTCTCCAAGTGTTGGATTGGCTTTCCCAATCCCCAGGCTCTCTCCCATACGCTGGATCAAAGCAAGTTCCCTAACCGGGCTATCTCTGGCTCGCCTAGGGCTTGCTTTCAAAATTCACTCCTCTGCAACCAAGAGCACACAAGCACATATTTACAATGTATATACATTGCTCTAACATATTCCAGGTGGCCGTGCAAAACCAACCATGGAATTTCAAGTTAGAGCCATTCTAAGAGCCTCTACTCTGAACAATCCAGGAAGCTGGTCTCAGAGGAGGTATTTATTTACAAAGCTTTAAAGTAACCTAAAGAACTAAAACAAAGCTTAAATCAAATGATCAAAACATAAAGAAAACAAATATGCAAAGTTCTTGCTCAGGTTCAATCCATGAGATAGGATAACTGAGCTCTCAATTCATTCATTCACGGGTACAGTGCTGACAGTCACACAAACTTTAAACAATGCTTATAAAAACTAATCAACAACCTTTGGTCTCGACAAAAACAAGCCTTAAATAGGCTTAGATCACCAATCTTGGTCGGATTTAGACCTATAACTAACTTTCCTTCTCGGACAGGCTTAAACCATGACAACTTTCAAAGTTGTCATGACAACTTTCAGATCTTGCTTGACAGTTTTGACAAGATTGAATCGTGAGGTCTAAAAAGACTCTCAAACCTATACTAAAACCTCTAAGACCCTTGTTCCACTTAAAAATACTCACCACATTCCTTGCTACAGTCAAGATACTCCTTTGACTGATTAACAACTTCCAATTGGCATACAAGCCATATGCTTGGGTCTTCACCAAGACTATCAAGACCATCACTAGGACTTAGACCAACTACCTAAGAACTTAATAGGACTACTAACACACTTCCTAATTGTTATTTTATGATCGATGCAAATGTAATGGCATTTATCATATTGTCTATGTTTTCCAAATGCATCGATATCTTTGTACTTATACAAGACAATGACACGAAGAGACATGTCCTTTAAAGGGACATGTCTATTCATTAATCTTTATTAATTATTTAAATAGTAATTATTATTAATATATATAATTATTATTATATGTCTCATAATAATAATAAATATCAACTTCTATTAATAATAATAAATGATGTTTATTAATATTCTCATAATATTAATTATATGTATATATAAATATCAATTATATGTATATATCACACTATGACAATAATCCACTTATATAGATTATATGGATATATATATAGTAATTATAATACATATTATTATTATTATATATATATCGATGTGTACTTGATAATTCAATAATAATGATTTTATCTGAACGAAGCTACATTCCTTAACACTCCCTCTTAGTTAGAGAAGATAAAATCAGTATATGTTTTACATTAACTCAATAATATCAATAATTGTGATCTAATTCAACATTTTAGGATGTATATCACCTTCAGTGATCGTGATTTCAACCTCACATGTTGCCTATCACTTTTAATAACTGTGATCTGTTTCAGCATCCTCATGATGACTATCACAGTATTAATTTACCATGCAAGAATCCTTAATCATGATCTGTTTCAGCCATCGCATGGTCTATCATGATCAATAATTGTGATCTATTTCAGCATCACATGACGACTATCACAATGTAAGTACCAGTGATCTGTTTCAGCGTCACACGACGACTATCACCTTCAATATTTGTGATCTATTTCAGCGTCACATGACGACTATCACCTTCAGTACTATGATCTGTTTCAGCATCACATGATGACTATCACAGTACGAGATCATGGTCATTTTAAGGAACTCAATCCACCATGTAATAATTCATTTATCATGATCTGTTTCAGCCTTCTCATAAGGTCTATCATGATAAAATAAAGTTATTGTAAGATCATCACCTCACAATAACATCAAAAATACAAGTGATAATCATTTGGAAGTCGTCACTTCCTCATGATATACACAGGGCCCATAAGGCATTAAATGATTTCATTAGTATAATAAACAATTATATCAAGTTTACCTCAAAAGTGTTTCACCTTCATTAGTGAACTCCCTCTCAATCACAAAATGACTGAGATTATCAAAAGTTGACTGAACCATATCATTTATCTTCTCCCTCTGAAGCTCAAGTTTATCAACCTCTAGATTGACCCTCAGAGTGTCATCTCTCCTTGTGTTTGTTCTATTTAGATCCATACTCTTCACATATCCGTTGACCATTTCATAGTTGCAAGTCACATTGAATTTGATAACTTTTGTTGCCTTTAGACTTTTTCAATGCTGACTCCAGTTTGCTCCACGCACGAGTGCTAGCAGAGAACTAAGAAATGCGTGACTGCATAGCTGCTCCCTTACTGTGTGCCTCTTAGAATTATCAAGAATCAATATAGCAATCGGAACTCTCTGACATTCTCCACACGCTCTAAATCTCCAATATGACAATACACATGGCGGTCATTCTCAAACGAATAATGTGGAACGTAAGAACTGAGAATAGGGAGCCACCTAATTGACAAAAGAGGGTGGTCGACTTCCCTGTCATCTTTATCAATTAGAAGCAAAGTATAGAGAGTACGAAACATCATTTTCATTTGCACTTTTCTCCTTCGAAGACAAGTTCGTTGTGCTCAGAGGGGATCATACAACTGTATATATAGGATTGTTGTTTGAATGATGAATATGTCAAAGACTTTGTATAATGTTGATAATGGCGTATAAGTCAACAACCGCTCTCCCTTGCAAAGGATCGCGATGAACAATTTGAATTGTCACTACCACTTTCCTTGAATGTTGACTATGGCGACTAAATCAACAACTGCTCTAAATCATATCAGACTCTTCCCTTAAAAGCGTCACAATCATATCAGACTCTTCCTTTAAAAGTTGAATTCTGAATATTAAGATATCAGACTCTTCTCAAAAGTGAATTTCAAAATCCATGCCAGCAAGACAACTATCGATAAGGCATCTCGACCAATAAATCCAAGTCACCAACGCAAGCGATGGTCATACATTAAACTCCAGGTGTAATATATTCTGCCTGTGCAATTACGCCTCCTCCTGCCTGCCTAGTTACGCTGCCTGGGAATGTCTGCAGTGAAGTCCTCTAATACCCATCACCCTCGTTATTTTTTTAGAATCTTTATGAGATTATCAAGTTCTTTTATACATTTGCAAACTTGGCTCTGATACCATGTTATTTTATGATCGATTGCAAATGTAATGGCATTTATCATATTGTCTATGTTTTCCAAATGCATCGATATCTTTGTACTTATACAAGACAATGACACGAAGAGACATGTCCTTTAAAGGGACATGTCTATTCATTAATCTTTATTAATTATTTAAATAGTAATTATTATTAATATATATAATTGTTATTATATGTCTCATAATAATAATAAATATCAACTTATATTAATAATAATAAATGATGTTTATTAATATTCTCATAATATTAATTATATGTATATATAAATATCAATTATATGTATATATCACACTATGACAATAATCCACTTATATAGATTATATGGATATATATATAGTAATTATATTACATATTATTATTATTATATATATATCGATGTGTACTTGATAATTCAATAATAATGATTTTATCTGAACGAAGCTACATTCCTTAACACTAATTAAGACACAAAAACCAAAAGTCCATAAGGACAGTGACTTGGCCAATAGTCACTACAAGCCAAAATTAGGGTGTCTAGGAGCTAGGTAAGCCAAGAACCTAGGTGCTCCTGCACCAGTCTCCTTGTGCTTTCTTATACATTTCTATCTCACGGACTATAACTATTCCAATTGTTTCACCGGGTGACATTCTCTCTATAAGATCATAGAGCCCACTCCACACCTCGTCACCAACCTTGAAACTTGGGTTGAATTGGAATCTCGAATTAAGGAAGTGGGTAGCTGCATGTATAGGCCTGTGAAGTAGATCGTGTCATCGTCTATCCATAACATCCCATATGGGACCATATGTATCCCAATTCCTTGCATAAAAAGCTCGAATGGCCTCTTTCACCCTATCCATGCCCTCATAAATGTATCCCATTGAGGGCTTCTCTCCATCAACAATCCGTAGGAGAACAATAAGAGGCTCTATGAACTGCAATGCTTCTTTTAACTCCTCTCAATGCTTAGATGCAAGCTACAAAGTGGCACAAACAATCAGCAATTGATATAAGAGAGCCAACCGATTTGCTAATCTATTTCCTAAAACCCCAATACTCTTCTCTCAAGCCTTTTTTCTCTCTTGTTTGTGTTTGTAAGTGATAGAATGACCTTTTTAGGTCTTAGACATGGCATACATACCCAAAACATAAAACAAAAATAGTTTAAAAATATTTTTTTTGCACTTTTTTTATGTTGGCTGACGGCAGAATCAGACCAGCGAGACTTGCTGAGATTGGCGAGTCCATGAAAACTCGCCACAAACTCGGCCGAGTCCAAGGCAAGAGGCCACCAGCCTCTGGAAGGCTGCCTCGCCTCAGGACTAGCAGAGTCCTTGGAAGACTCACCGAATCTTGTAACCGTGATTCAGACCCCTCTCTTTCCTTATAAAAAAGTAATAGGGGAATCAAGCTTAGCAAAGATAGCATATGAAATTAAATTACTTAATATGGAATATGAATGGATGATTGTCCCTCTTTATATCATATATGTATGAAAATCAATGTATTTTCTTCTAATTCAATTTAGGATTTAAGAATTGAAATTAATTTAAATAATAATTAGACTTAAATTACCAGGGGACATTACAATTGGTATCAGAGCTTTCATCCTGCCATCCTCTTAATGCAACAAAGCCAAAGGGCACAAAGAGCCTTAGTAAGGGAAAAAAGGAAACAAGCAACAAACAGTATAATGGATGAACCAGTAAGCAATGAATTGAGAATGTTCATGGAAATAACGACCAAAACATTAATGGAGTAAAATGAAAGATCCCTGCCCCTCATGGAAGCCTTGCAAAACATGAACAATTCAATAAATGACCTTAGGAATCCTAGTGGGAAAGACATTAGCATGAATCATTCGGAAAATAACAGCCAGACAACCACATCCAAAGTTATGAAACCATATTTCGTACCCAGACAGAATATCCTAAGGGAGGAAGAGGGAAACAATCACCTTCCTAGCAGCACTAAAGAATTAGCAGAGGCTTACTCAAAATTAAGTCCTGAAATAAGGAGAAGTGTATCATTTAGAGATTATTTTTAAGCAAAGAAATTAGAAGCTCCTAGGAGAGAAAGGGAACAGCCTAATAAGGATTTGAAACACAAGGCAAATAAGGTCACCATTCCAAATTTTGATGGATCCAACAAAATCACAGCCCATGGATGGTTGCAAAAATTTAACACTTTCTTGAACCTCAATCCCATGACAGAAGAAGATGCAATTCAATTCACCATCCTACACTTGGAAGACGCAGCCCACGATTGGTGGCACCATGGTATCCGCACCTAAGGATACGAAAACATAACCTCTTATGAAGAATTCTCAAAGAAATTGATTAAACGGTTCGACCGTGAACATCCCCAAAAGGATTTCCAAGAATTAACTCAACAAAAGCAAACAGGGACAATGGATGAATACATCCGTAGGTTCCAAAGAATTTCAACAGGGGTCACAGGGTTAGAGGAGGAAAAACTAACCTATTTGTTCGTGGATAGATTAAAAGAATCAATAAAGGGATTGGTGGCTGCTTTCAAACCAGCTACGTTAGATGATGCAATAGAAACAGCCCTAAATGTAGAGACATCATCCCCTAATAACAAAGGTTTAAATGACCATACAAAGGGGACCCATGAGAAGGACAACCACCGCAAGGATAACCTAGACCACAAGGACGAACTAAAGAGAAAGGATTTATGCGTCACATATCAAGAGCCATGGGAAAAATGACATTGCTTCCCTAAGAAAAAATCATGTTATAGATGTAAGGAAAGATGGGAACCTGCCATAAATGTAAAAGCCAAGCCCACCAATTAGAAGCAGCTTCTGAGGAAGGGAATGAAGGGAATCCCCGGAAAAGGCTAAGTATAATGAGGAATAAGACCATTCTAGAATACCTGATCAAATAGGAAGTGCTGCTCGAATGCAACTTTATGCACTTTGATAAGCGAATTCTACTGAGTGGTGTTCTCCACCAGGTAACAGGGACAGACAATTTCAACTTGCAAAACAACACCAAAGAATTTTCTTCTAGAATTGTGGTTGACTAGGAATCTTTGGATCTACAGACTTTTAACTTTTTAGCTGTATAAAGATAGTGGAGAATATTTTCATTTTTTTTTTTTGCTTTGACAATATCAAACAGTATAAAACATATTTTCTAATCACTTCGGCAATGGAACAATTTATTTCACTTTCTGGGCTATTTATTGACTGTTTTTGCAAGAAACCCTTCATGCAGTACAACTACAAAACTGAAGATTATAAGACAGGTATAAATGGAAAAAAGAAATTTAGCTAGACATATTGCTAAGATCTCGCTAATTAAATATTTTCGTTATAGAGTGTTTAAAAAAATATTCTGTACTACTAGAGAATATCCAATGTAAAAATAACTTAAGTAATTGTATGGCATGAAGAATATATCATAGTCGAAGCTTTCATATATAGTTAGTATTTGACGTGAGCTGAGTTTTCTGGCTTTGCTACTCCTAAAACAAGCATGTTGGTTATCAAGTTCACCCTTCAATATTGCAACCACAATAATGTTCTCCTTCTCCCCCCCCCCCCCCGGTCACCATTGCTAACACATAAGATTGCAATATCAAATAATGGCATATCAAAAGGTGTGGTCACTGATGCATATAGAGTGCAACTGCAACCCCTTCAACATTGGAGAGGTGATGAGATTGACAGGAGGAGATCGCAGCCTCTTCTCATGCATCTCCGGAAGACATAGGTCCCAGTAAAGTCCAGGTGTGTCATTTCCCTCCATTTGAAACCCTAATTACATCATCCCCTTTAGATTTAATAATAAATAACAATTAAAATATTAATTGATAATAAGTTAAATATTATCATAATATAATATATAATATAATTATAATATATATAAATGCCATACATCTAAAATACATATACTAATTAAATATTTCATAATATAAATCTGAAATATATTATAATATATTAATAAAAATATATATAATAAATACGAAACATTAATATCCTTAATTCTGAGATCTCATAATATAAACAAATAATAATATATTATAATAAATATAATTATTAATAAAACTATATATAATAATATATACATCAAAATATTAATACCACACATTGATCGCATACTAAACATACAAGTCTAGAAGGGAGCCACGACCGAGGACAAAGTCTTACACAGCTTATGAAAAGGTTATCCATATTAGTTAATAGAAAGCATTATTCATAAACGACTGCACTAAGCAATAGTGCGATTATAAACTATCTTTGCCCTTTACCACAGTGACTATAGCCGGTGACAGACAAGGCATGTGCCTTGGATAATAAATGGAAACCAGGGTGAGAAGACATGTCAATGCCCAAACACCGGTTAAGGAAAGAATTACTCATTAATTCAAAACGGCATCAGTCTGAGAATTATGGAGCAACTCAATATATATTTGGCAGATATCTTACCATAGGACATATAAATGCCTTGCTCATCTATGGGCAGCTACAGGAACTAATGGGCAAATATAGCGGCTAAGTGTTGAGTAGAAGAAGGCATATCAGAAAGTCGCTAAGAGACAGCATTTAAAGTTTTAGAAGACTAATCAATCATAAACACAGCAATATCAAAGTATTGAGCAGTGACTATGTTCCTGAAGAATATGGTGCTTAGACTTACACATGCAACTGAATAAAGCAGAAAATAATCATTAATTATGATAGCAGTGATTAAGTCACTTAGCTTATAACGATGGAAAGATACAATTAAGGGATGAATCAATGTTGATGAAAATAGGCAATTAAGGGAAGGAAACATCTCTTCACATCCAAAGGATGTAACCTTCCGATATTGCCATATACATAAGAGAGATCAAACTCACTCAATGGGATCATGCAGCAGAAGAAGCATCAAACACAGAAGAATTTATATATTAAATAAGAAACACAATCTGATCATCATCAGCAAGAAGACATAGAGATTCAAATCAGATGGCAAGAAGGGATAAACAGCCATCAGCAATTTCTGAATAAGATGATTACATCGAACTGATATAAATGATGGACTGTTTATGCATCATTATATTAATACGAATAACTGCATCTGATCTATAATAATCACATATGCAATCAGGCTCTGTATCCTTTAATTGCCATATATGTTTATATGATATTCATCAGTATGCAAGTGGAATGTGTGACTTAGGTAGAATACTGTGTATTTATAGTGCATTGGATTATTACTTCACAAAATAAGTAAGTCCTGTGGTGGAATGGACCATGCTACATCATACAAAGGCACTGGATAAGGCCTACAGTGGAATGGGCATGGGCTACATCATACAAAGGCACTAGATAAGCCTGCAGCAGAATGGGTGTGGTCTACATCATACAAAGGCACTATTTGTGAAGGATAGTTCATATGGAAGAATTATTGTGAGAATCCATAACCATATAGGCAGATTATATTACACTAACTATATAGTCAGTTCATGTGTATATGTGTGCATACTTGTTCCATATTTGGTGATTGTAGGACCTACATCAAGGCTTATCAAACCATCTTAATTAGTATATCTCTAACCATCTTACATTTCTTATTTTAATGGAGTTTTGATTCTAGGGCAAAAATTAGGGCAATCCAACAAAGGGGCCATTACAAGGTGGCATCCTGATTGCACACATTTTTTTGGGGTGTGAGGCCTCATCTATAATCAATCGGATCTGTGATGGCCTGCCAAAAACATCCAAAAGTCCCATAAACGTCCAAAAAGCCCTACTGTGGCTAGATCACAAGTCCAATAACATGCAAAATTGAGTTGATTTCATATGGTTGGCAAGATTCAGGCTTGAGGAAAACAGAGAAACTCTATCCCTAAACCGTGAATGAATGTGTACAAACTCAAGGCCCACCTCGGTATTGTTACCCATGTTTTCAATCAGATCTGTGATGGCCCGCCAAAAACATCCAAAAGTCCCATAAATGTCAAAAAACCCTATTGTGCCTAGACCACAACTCACAAGTCCAATAACATGCAAAATTGAGTTGATTTCATATAGTTGGCAAGATTCGGACTTGAGGAAAACAGAGGAACTCTATCCCCAACCTGTGAATGAATGTGTACAAACTCAAGGCCCACCTCGGTATTGTTACCCATGTTTTTAATTTTTCAAATTTAGCTCCCTTCTTCGAGTTATTTATTACCCTTGTCATTGTCTTCACATATTCAAGCCTTCTTGCTTTTACCGATTGGACGATCAACCTCTTTAGGTGTTGTTGTGAGGTTTCACATCATCGCCCCAAAGTATTTGGGGACCCCCAATTTTCGATCGAACCTTGGCATTTTTTTCCTTAATCCTGGCATTCCGGAGGCTTTAGCAAAATTTTGGACTTGGATGATTTTTTTTTTCTTGAAGATTATTGAAAGTGATAAAATCAACCTTGAGCTTTCATTTTCAAATTTGAGTGTGATTTGGCCATCTTTTTGGAGAATATTGCGAAATTTTGGATGTTGAAACTAGCGTTCTAGGACTCGCCAAGTCCATGCCTGACTTGGCGAGTCCGAACCAGAGTCAGGCCAGCCGAGTCTGGCTGCCTCTGGACTCGGACTCGGCCAAGTCAGGCATGGACTCGCCGAGTCCTGCCGAGTCCATGGACTCGCCGGACTCGGCGAGTCCCGATGCCTGGACTCGGCCGGTAGTCAGCGCTTTTCAGCGCTTAAAAAAAGCATTTTTTTATTATTTCATTTTGTTTTATGGTTTGTTTTGCTTTTTATAATATGTCTTTGACCTAAAAAGGTCATTCTATCACTTGCATAAGGAAAGAAGAGAGAAAAAAGGCTTGAGAGAAGAGGATTGGGGTTTTAGGAAGAAAACCAGTTGGCTCTCATTGAAGGATTGCTGATTGTTTGTTCAACTTTGTTGCACATTGTAGCTTGCATGTAAGCATTGAGAGGAGTTGAAAGGAGGAGGCTTCAACAAAGTTGATTTGCATTTCCATTTCTAGAGCAAATTCCAAGAGGTATGTTACTTTCTTTTTGTTGTTTTGTTTGTTTTTTTTGCATTCATGAATCTTTTTTTGTTTCCATTTTGTTTAGTATTTAGTATTTACAAATTACAATTTTACATTTCTAGTGTTGGTAAACCGTAAAATTGATTTTCAGTTTCTATAATATATATTGTAGTCTTGTAGATGCTTATTTTGTTTTATTTATGATATATTGCAGCTGCCACCAGTCATCATGTCTCAGACTGAGGGTAGTGGAAGTGGAAGTATGCCTAAAACAAACCCGGATGCAGATCCTCGTGCCGTAGCAAGGGATGAGGCTTGATTACATGTCATCCCTGGCCACAAAAAAGGAGTTGTTACATGTTGGCATTGTAGGGTAACATATAATGGGGGAGGCATTAATAGGCTGAAATATCATCTTGCACATATACCAAAGCGGGATGCTAAAGCATGTTTACTGGTTCCCGAAGATGTCAAACGCAAGATGATAGCTATTTTAGAGGCAGCTGAAGAGAAGAAAGAATTACAGAAGAAACAAGCAGAAGAAATGGCAGCCTTAGCTACACAGGGCTCTTCAAGGACACATGCTAGGACTCCTATTGGCACTAGTACTACTAGTACTACTTCTGCATCTGCGAGTGTGAGCATTGGGAGTCGGGTTCGTAAGAAACCATCCACACTTGATTCCATCTTTGCTCCACGCACAACTCTTGGTGCACAACCATCGCTTGAGGGCATGAATTGGAATAAGGAGATGCATGACAAAGCAAAACTAGCACTTGGAGATTTTTTCTTCTACAACAACCTTCCATTCAATGCAGCAAGGTACTTATTAATATATAATTTTAATTTTTAATTTCTATGTCTTACTTCTCTTGCTTTAGGTCTTCTTTTTAATTTATTTATTTAATTGCTTTTAGGTCTCCATATTGGCAAATTGCCATAGATGTTGTTACTGTTTGTGGTGCAGGGTTCAAAGCCCCTAATGATGAGGAGCTAAGAGGTCGTATTTTGTCCCAACGAGTTGCTGATGTACAAGTTGAAATTGAGGAGCAACGTAAGGTATGGAAGGCAAAGGGTTGCACCATCATGACAGATGGTTGGACTGATAGAAGAAATAGGACACTTCTGAATTTCCTTGTCTCCTCATCAGGTATCTTAAGTTTTTAAGCTATAAGACTTAAGTTATGAAATTATGAATTAGATTGATCATTGATCATAGTAGTAAGTACTACTACTAAATTGCTTTATTTTTTCTCAGGTGATACAATGTTTTTGAAATCCATTGATGCCTCGGGGAAGACAAAAAATGCTGAGTATCTTTGTGAGGTGATGGAGGGAGTGTTGAAGGAGGTTGGTGAGGAGAATGTGGTGCAAATATGCACAGATAATGCAGCAAATTATGTTGCAGCAGGTAAAATTTTAAATTATTTTAATTTTTAATTTCTATGTCTTACTTCTCTTGCTTTAAGTCTTCTTTTTAATTTGTTTATTTTTTTTGTAGGTAAACTTCTTATGCAGAGGCACCCCCACATATTTTGGACCCCTTGTGCCGCTCATTGCATTGACCTCATGTTGGAGGACCTTGGCAAACTTCCTTGGATCAAAACATGTGTAGACATAGGAAGAAATATTTGCAAGTATATATATAATCATACTTGGGTCCTCAACCTTATGAGGCAACACACAAAGCAAAAAGAGTTATCTCATCCAGGGGTCACTAGATTTGCAACAAATTTTCTCATGTTGCAATCCATGCTCAAGTCAAAGGCCAGTGTGAAAGGCATGTTTGTATGTGAGGAGTGGACAAGATCATCATATGCAAAGACCACTGCAGGGGCTGCCATGGTTGACTTGGTTTTTGATGAGAGAAACTTTTGGCAACCGGCCAAAGAGATTGTTGATGTAATTTTCCTTTTTGTCCTCATTTCCAATTCCCTTTCATATCATTATTTTTTGTTAAACACTTGTTTATAACTTTATGTTCATTGTTCAACTTCATTTATTGCAGCTTGTACGACCTCTTGTTGTTCTCCTACGGGTTGCTGATGGAGAGAAGCCCTCAATGGGATACATTTATGAGGGCATGGATAGGGTGAAAGAGGTCATTCGATCCTTTTATGCAGGAAATCAAGATAGATATGGTCCCCTATGGGATGTTATTGATAGGCGATGGCACAATCTACTTCACAGGCCTATACATGTAGCTGCCTACTTCCTTAATCCAGCATACCAATTCAGCCCAAGTTTCAAGGCTGATGGGGAGGTGTGGAGTGGCCTCTATGATGTTATAGAGAGGATGTCACTTGATGATGCAATTTCCACAAGTACAGTCCGTGAGGTAGAGATGTACACCAAAGCACAAGGGGACTTATTTGCACGAGAGATATGCAAAAAAAATCGAACTGCATTGATGCCTGGTAAGAATCTATGATTCCAAATTCTAATTTCTAATTTCTAATTCTATTACGGTTTACCACTTTAGAATCTAGATTGATAAAGTTAAAGTTATAGAACTGATTTCAAATTTTCTTGTTTCAGATGTATGGTGGGAGATGTTTGGTACTAAGGTGCCAAATCTACAGAGGATTGTCATTCGTATCTTGAGCCAGCCATCTAGTGCTTCAGGATGCGAACGCAATTGGAGTATGTTTGAGCATATACACTCCAAGAAGCGCAACAGGTTGGCCGTGAAAAAGATGAATGATCTTGTGTTTGTTCACTACAACCTTCGCCTTCGTCACAAACGTATCTTGGGCACTGACACATCTCCAATTCAATTAGAGAACATTGATCCACAAGAAGAGTGGAACACTGAGATGAATGATCCTGTCTTCAGTGATAGAGACTTGGAGTGGGTTGATCAGGTGGATCGAGAGGCAGAGGCAGAGGCAGTAGCGATGGCACAGGAGGAGGCTAGAGCACGAGGAGACCCAGTGCAGGACCCTGAGGCTGACAGTGGTGGATCCGAGTCTGATGATGAGGATTATGAGGAGGGCGATGATGAGGAGGATGATAAGGAGGAGGAGGTTTCCGATGAGCATGTCACTGAGGATCCTGTTTCGGTTCAGCCTCAGACACAGGGAGAGAAGATGGCTATAGAGTCTTCCATTTGTCATTTTAGGCGTACTCGTAGGAGGACATAGGCTACTATGAGGCTATGAGCCTTTATTTTGAATCTTTGATATATGTTTTGAACTTCTCATTCCATGGATTTCATATTCCATGAATATTGTAGACATTTTGATTTATCATTTGACAGTGACACTATATTTCAGATTTCTATATGTTATTTGGTTTAACAGTGTCAGTAACTTTAACTAGTTTTCTTCAGAAATCCGTATTTTTACTTATGTGATCTATGCAAAGTTGTGTATGTGTGCAAAGGAGTTTCTATTTATCTCAATTATTGTGTATTAGATGTTAATTGACTAAATATTGCAGGAAAAAAACTTAAAATCCTTAAAAATCTTTGCATTTCATGGGTTTTTTGATTTGCCGAGTCCTTGCCGAGTCCGGGCGCCGAGTCCGAGTCCGAGTCCATTTTGAGCTTTTCGAGTCCGAGGCGAGTCCAAGTCTTGGAACACTGGAACTTGAAACAAAGATTAAAATGAATGGATTGAATCGCCAAGAGGCTAGATTTTTTTGATTTGCCAAAAATGGGGATTTGAGACAAAGTTACCCCCCCTTTCACCTCTCTTAATTTCGAAAGTCTACAATTAATTTATAAAATCTTGGCAAATAAATTTCTAAAATATGGTCACTAATTCGAAAATTTTGGAAATTTGAAACTAAATTGGACCAAAGCCTTGGCAAATAAATCAAAAATCTGGGCTTTTAGTTAAAAAATCAGGCCTTTAAACTATAAAATCTGGGTGCTTCTAATTCATAATTTGCATTGAAAACATCAAATGAAGGCATTAATTTCGAAAATTAGGGCCTCCCTTTTGTGGCGTGTGGCCATGTGGTCTATTTAGATTCGAAAATCTAGGGTAGTAATTAAAGTTTTAATGCAAATTTAATTGTTTTAGCAGGTTGGCCCCCTGTATTGGACTTTTATTAATTAATTTTGTTGTTTTGGGGCAGGTCGGCCCTCTTGATTGGAGGCCAGGTTTGGTATAAAGGAGAGCACTCCTTCCCTCCTCTCCTCACCATTCATCTCCCTTCTATTCAAAGCATTGGAGGGCAGCGACTTTGTATAGTGGACGCGCCAGAGTTAGGGAGCAGAGCGAAAATCATAAGGCAGCGACTTTGAAAAGAGACCTGCGACAATAACATAGGTAAAGGCAGCGAAATATCTTAAAGTGGAGGAGCGGCAGTCAAGAGCAGAGGGATAGAGGAAGCAGCGATTTTGTGAATAGAGAGGCAGCGAAATTTATTAGGGTGGTGAGCAGACCTGCCATTTAGAGAAGGGCCACGAAAATCACAAGGAGAATTGGCAGAGTTTGTCTAAAAGCCAGCGAAATAGCATAGAAGAAGGCAGCAGGCTTATGATGTTATGAGGGCCTGCCATTTGATAAAAACTTGCAATTTTGTGAAGAATGTTGCTAAAATCAAAGAGGCCTGTTGTTTAGAGGGGACCACAGATTGATAAAGGCCTGCCTATTGGAGGAACAGATTTTGCAAAATTTCTTGGTGAGTGGATTGTATTCTTAATTGTTATCTTTTTCTTTGGTGATTGATTGTTTGGTGTAGGAGACAAGCTTCATGATTGAGGGTGAAGGCTGGTTTAAAAGACAGATTTTTTCCTTGTTCTTGCTTGGTACATTTCCCTATTTTCTTGTTTGCATCATCCATCCATCACTTCATCATCTCATTAGAGCTTGAAGTTGGGAGATATAAGTGTAGTTTCCGTTTAGGATTTGGAGAAAGGAGATATAAGTGGTAGTCCCACCCTTAGGAAAGAAGTTGGGAGATATTAGTGTAGTCCATCTCATAGGTAACGAAGAGGCAGAAATAAGAGGTAGTCCATCCCTAAGCAAAGAGGCGGAGATAAATGTAGTGTGATCGGAATTGGTGAGGCAAAAATATGTTTGATCATCCCTAGGCGAAGGGGCAGAGATAAGTGTAGTCCCACCTCACTGTAGAAAGAAGGGGCAGAAATAAGTGTTTAGGATGGCGGATGCTAGTGCAAGCAAGAACCCAACGGGAATGAATACCAAGAAAGACAAGGAAGACATGACACCCAAGACCACCTTCTTCTCGAAATTGAAGCGAGTCGGTGACACCAACATCGGCACCATAGATATGATACAATTAAGAGATAGGTTGAAAGGGGGCCAGTCCTCTATGGCAAAGAAGATCTACAAGTGTGGAATTGTGCAAGCTGCCGCCTTCCCTCCTACCTTGCCTTGTCCGAAGTTGGTGATGGAGTGTGCATCTCGGCTAGATATTGTGACCAAGTCCATCATCTTTGGTGAAGAAGATTGGGTGTTGGCTAACATCAACAGGCAGGTGGTAGAGTAAGTGTTCAATATACCCCAACAGAAGGGAATGATAGTAATGTTAATGGATCAAGCCGCCAGGTTCTTTCAAGACAGTCAGGATGCCTACCTCGCCCTACTAAAGCAGAATTGGTTGCACGAAGGCAAGAAGGGAGTCACCAAATCATCAAAGCTCACCAGGTCAAATTTCAAATCAGAGTATGGCGATCTTGTTGTGCTTCTCAACCGAGTCATGGGCTCCGCTCAAGGTATGCAGTTTGAAACTTGGATATACTATTTTATTGAAGGAATTGAAAATGGAAAAAGAAAGTTTGATTGGGCTAGAATTATAAGTGAAAATTTAGAGTTGCAACTTAGGACAGTACAAAATCAGAAACAATTCTACATGGGGTCCTACCTTTTCTATTTGATTGCAAGACTGTATGAACATCCTGGACTTAAGGCTAGAGGGGTGATTGGCAATGGGCCCGAACAATGCTTGGTGCATGAGTGTTATCCACAACTTCATTTGCACAACACCAAGGACTACAAGATATTTTATGATGCCTTTGTCATGAAGACGGTAAGGATACTGCAAGGGACACAAGCAAGGAGGCTCTAGCCGGAGGCGGCCGGAGGCGGAGACAAAAGTCAAGAAGTTTGGGAGTTGGTTCATCCAGTTTCCGCAATTCACTTATATCAGAGTGGCTGGATGCATGACTTGTCCCAAGAGGCTTCCAAGGTACCCACCCGATAGGATAGTTTTGATGGAGTTGGCTAGACAACTTGAGCAATATGACAAAATGATGAAGCTCGGAGGTGAGATGGGTGTTACTTTCTCACTCATGATAGGCAATGATAGTTGTCCCAATCCTGTCGCCTTTGCAGCTACGGAGAAAGAGTTAGAACAATATCATCTAGCGTGGTATAGGGCAAGGCAAGGATTCGATCCTAATGGTTTAATCAAGGCATCTCATGGGGATCCATTCAAGCATATTCCTACTTTGGAGGATTTTTGGGTCAATGCACAGGATGACTTTCATGTGAGGAAGTTGGCTTTCTCAAGGTTATCAGTGGGCATGATGAGGGCCATTAGATGGAGAAATCTTAATATTTTGGACCAGTTGGAAGAGGATGAAGATGTACTAAGGGAGGATTACAATACAGTAGAGGGAACGGAATTGAATCCAGTTGAGTGGGATGATCATCAGGATCCATCCTTAGATGCAGTAACAAGAACAGTTGAGCTACACACTGAGTGGTGGTATAATAGGAAGTTTAGACAATTGCAAAGTCGAAAGGTACACCTTACCTATGAGAAGATGAAACCAAAGGAGGAGATTCCAGCAGAGTCGGTTGGACAGCAAGGTGGGGGCAATAGCCAACAGCAGCAAGCAGTTAAGAATAAGAAGAGGAGTTTGGAGGTTGAGAATGATAGAGAACATCAAGAGCCCCCGGCAAAGAAACAGAGTAAAGTGCCATCAAGAGAGAGCATAATCAAGGCTAGAAGCTAAGAGGTTGGTACAAGTAAGCAAAGGGCAGCGGTAGAGGTGAGCTCTGGTTCAGAATCAAGTGGTTATAGTAACAGTACGGGGTACTCTCCCCTTTCGGAGAACCAAGTTGAGGAGGATATGACAGTCAATAATGAAGGAGATAGGCCAGTTGACATTGAGGCTCTATCAACTGAGGAAGGAAGCCAAGCGCCTAAGGTCGTTGGTGATGCTTTGTTAGCCGAACCAAATCCAGATTTGGGGAGATGCATTGCACCACCGTGGTTGAGACAGATGCTTATGCCAAGGAAAGAGGTTGTGGCCATCCGGATAGTTGAGGATATTCAAGGGTTAGTGGAAAAGGAAGATGATGTCGGATAGAAACAAATTGCAGGAACAGTGGCAAAGGTAATCAGGAATGATGATGATGGTCACCGAAAGGTTCAAATTGTGGTGCCAAAGGTTAGCAAGGCAGTAGGCGAGATTGTGGCCCAGGATTATGAGATAGTAGAGCATGACATGGGAAGAATCACAGATGACATAGAGTGTTTGGAGGTTCAGGAAGGCATAGCTTCAATAAGAGAAAGGTTGAGAAAGGCGAACGAAAGGATTGCAGAGTTGGAGGTTGAAAGCAAGTATTGGAAGGATAGCTATCATGAAGTATGTCGGCCTATCCAGCAGTTGCCTCAGGCGGCCCTTCCACAAAATAGTGGGAGCAATCTGGAAGAGATATTAGCTCGAGAGCAAGAAACTAAAAATTGGATCAGTGATACAATTCAAGAAGGGCGAAAGTTCTTGTCTGCCTTTATCTCGACATTCAAGTCATTTGTGTCCCTTAGAGACAAATTCAGAACATTTGAAGGGATGTGGAAGGATTTCCTTCCAATCCATGACTTAGCTATTTCTAGATTGCATGCAGCCATAAAGCTATCAGAGGGATCTTTGGTGAGGGCCAAGTTTGTCAGTGAAGGAGGAAAGAGTATTGTTCAGTCTTGGTATGTTACCTTGACTGCCAAATCGAGGGTACTCGAAGAGATACAGGATGAGATTGCACAATACAGTCCAAGCATCGACACTTTCATTTCAAGCATGTTGAGCAATGTGAGGATTGAACTTGATTTTGAAGGAATCAAAGAGGAGGATTTTAATGAGACAGAGTTTGGATCGAGATTGGATGAGTTGGGGAAGGTTGCCGCCAGAGAAAAACAGTTGGGCATCCTTGCCTCTCTCAGGGCCCTTATTGAGTTTGCAAGAGATGATGAGAAGGAGAGTGAGAAGACACTGCAAGCAACAAAGAACATGATGAACACAGCTGAGCTCAGGATGAGGCATACACCTTGCCCACCCATGGAGGAAGTCAACAACATGTTAGCTAAATTCATTGCTTATGCTAAAAAGATAAAAGAAAAGGGTAGAATTGTATTAGAAGATCATTTGATGTAAGCCCAAGTGGCAAATTCTCCTTTCTTCTTGGGTAGGATAGGTGTCTAATTCTGATTGGCTACCATTTTGGTGTCTTCTCATTGGTTGCCACTTTTCTTTTTTTCTCATTGGTCCATTGATGAGGTGGCGTCTTTTCATTGGCCGATGGGGTGGCAACCCTAATTAGGGTTTTTGGGATTTAATCTGGATCGTTGATTTTGCCTCTTAATCTCTACCGTTGGTTGTAATTTTGAGCCTCTATATAAGGCCAAGTACTCTCATTTGTAAAGGGTTGAAGAAAATTGTTGCTAATATAATGCCAAAATTGCTGCTCTTATCATTGTTGTGTCTTGCATGGTGATTAAGAACACTTGGTGTTATTGCATGGTTTCTACTTCCAATAGTTAAAGTTAGATTTCATTGAGTTGTTAAAGTAGATTTCATTTCAAGAAAATTGTTAAAGTAAGGATAGAAGTAGATGGCTAGTTGTATGGTGATATTGGTAAATGTTTGATAGGGATCTATATACTAGGCCACTAGCATCTTAGCGGCTTGTTAAGGAGCCTTGTGTGGTAATCTAGTCTCATTCCCCTTGAATCATTGCATCTATGGAGGTAGCGTCGCTGGCAAGCTTTCATTAGGTTTGATCCCCGTCCATTTTGCCAATCTTTCCATTCCATAGGAGGTAGTAGTAAAGGAAGAAGTAGCTTAATAGTTGAAGTTTGAAGAGGAAAGTTGGAAGTGATATAAATTTAAGTATACATTGCAAAGCTAAATCTTATCTTCATCATAGCAAGAGTTTGATATCCTCAAAAGAACAACGCAAGCCCGCCTAAGTGATTAACCAGCAAATCACATTAATATAACTGAGTTAGTATCCACAGGTGTAAGGAACCTTGGAGTTTTCTCATGTTCTTCATGAGTATATACTTTTCAAGAGAGGGTTGAGTGTTTGGTATGCTATATCAAGTATTCAATTGCTATATGTTATGTAGTGGTACAAAACTGACATCAACAGGTGTCAAGTAAAATTTAAGTCTGAAGGGACCGACCCCTTTGCATTATCGCTCAATCACCCGTTGATGGAAATATTGTGTCATCGCGAGTCGTAGGAAGCATCACCTTTAGTTTATTGTTCTTATTTCCCTATTCCTCCCAACGTTCGACCTCCGATAGTCTTACAACAATGGGTTCCTCGCCAAGTCTCTTATCGGCCAATCGCACTTGATCCACCTTTTTGCACACACTCCTATTGTTCCATGATTCCTCTAGGACGTGACAGCCCGATATTCCGATAGTTGCAGCCTTGTAAATAGCAGTTAGTGTGGTGATGTCAGCACAATACCAATCTTAATGCCTAATTGATGGGATATTAATTAAAAACTTTTAATTTCAAATTCCGAAGCAATATTGTCGACCGCCAAAGTTTAAAACATTAATTGCTCCAAGCTTAAATGAGTATACCACCTTTGATTAGTTGCACTCGAAAGCTCTGGTGAAGTCGAAGGATTACGCAAAGGTGAACGCGAAGAACAAGTTTGAGTTGGGAAACTTCTCTGTATATACATTTTCTAAAGAATTCTAATCTGCTTTGTTTTCATTTAAAAGGGTGAGAAAGAATTATCCACCTAGTGTTCGTGAGCTCGTGTTCTCTCTATGATTATTCTCCATACTGCTCTTCCTTCAACCCTTACTTTTGGCTAGAAACCCTAGGTTTTTTATCTTTCACCCTCATGGCCCCCAAAACCTTTTAGCCCATTGAAAGCAATTTAGACCATATTAAAGATACAGAGGTTGGGTCATTAACCGTGCATGATATAAATAGAAGGTGGTTGCAAAATGCACAGAACTCCCTCATTGCCTAGAAAACTGTAGAGTCTACGCTATCCCAAGTCGGCGGTTACCCCTGCTATTGCATGTCCTAAATTGGTCTTCACCTACATACAACATTATCACCCTGACACTCCTGAAATTCGTAGTGTCGACCAAACTCCCATAGTTAAAATTGATGCAAGTAATGTTTCCCTTGCGTTACACATTCCTAATAGTGAAGATGGGATAGATTTGTTTGTCCAGTCAAGGTTGGAGTTTTTCCATAAGCAGCTGGATTGGTGCCTTAACACAATTGCGCAGCATTGGTTAAAGATTCCCCGGTCAGGAAAGTCCCAATTGCATCCCCGGATGAAAACGGAGTTGTTCCGAGATGATATATCAAATATTATGGTGTTATTGTGTCGTGGAATTGGTAGACCTTATGCCGAATGCTTTGAAAAGTGGATGTGCCAGTTTGTTCTCAACATCTGTGATGATAAAAATCAGTTAATTGGGCTAAATTCATAAGTGACGCATTGCATAAACAATTAGTGAAATTTGAGAAAGAGAGGCAATTCTATTTGAGCTTCGTGTTATTTCACATACTTGCTATGAGCAGACAATCCTGGCTAGGTTTAAGGAAAGAAAGCAACATTTCAGAGGGTATTCCAACTTAGTATTGTTTCCCTCAATTGCGGAAGGAAGAAGGCATGAAAAGTTTTTTCCGCATTCACGACACTTTTCTTATGACATGCATAAGGGTTATTGAAGGTTGCCCAAAGAAGAGATTCTCAAATCAAGCTAGAGCTTTGATAAAGAATTATGGCAGTTTCTACATACAGTTCGAGAGTTTCTCATATTTAAGAGTAGAAGGCTACGACAAAGCACCTCCGAAATTGCCCAAGTATGTCTCTGACTTTCTAGTTTTCTTGGAGCTCTGTCGCCAGATGGCTTTCATGAATATTAAATATGTTCAAATGAAGAAAAAGGGATACTTTTTCCCCATGAGTTTATCTCATTATTCCTGTAAAACTAACGAATATGCTAAGTCTGCTAATAAAATGCTGGCTGAATTTGGTTTTCGCTCTCTACCTCCAAGAGGCAATTTTGATAGTGAGGGGTATGGTAGGCAAAAAGTTTATGGAAACTCCCAGTATTTTTATGTGTCAAAATTAGAAGATTTTTGGGAAGATTGTGTTGATGAAAAGGAAGTTTTTAGGAGAGATTTCATGAGGTTAACCCTGGACCAGATGATTGCCTTTGACATCATTTCCTCAATTCCTGAAGGCGTGGAAGATGATGGTACTTGTATGGTCGATGACTCATCATAATGTTGTTGTGCATCCTTTTCAATGGTCGGAGAATGATGAGAATGTAGATATTAAAGGAAGGACGGCCCAAGTCTTGAATAGATCAAATATATGGTGGCATGACAGGGTTAGATCTCATTCTGGTCCTCCAACGCACATGGATACACCAAGGGGAACCAATGTCGATACTCAGAGTCTCCCAAATGCATCTGTGAGTCCCTTGTCGCAAGATGGAACCTCTAAGGCGAATTCACAACCAAATGGAGATGGTTACCCTCTAAAAAAGGGGCAAAAATATGTGTATGAAACAAATGCTACAACAGTATCTAAGAAAAGAAGGGCATTGTTGCAAGCTAATTCAAGTGATGATGATACTCAATTCCTAAATCAATTAGGGAAGCAGAGCCCTATTATCTCTTTGATAGATGATGAACCACAGACCCATGTATCTAACCAGCCTGTTGTATCACCTAATCCTAAGTCTAGCACTTGGTCAATTCAAGCTCCTGCAAGCACCTCATCTGCACCCTGGCTCAAAAAGGTCATTGAGAAGAAAAACAACACTATTCCCCAATTTTAGATACCAAGGTTGATACTGTTACACGTTTGTTGGGAGAGACCTCAAAGCCGAAGAGGGCAAGGTGAATGGCTAGAATGGTAATAAATCCTCAAACTAAGCATCATGTATTAGAAATCGCGGACCCCGGTGTGGACAAAAATGAACAAGAAAACATAGAATGAGAGTTTAATGTGAGTAGGATCGACATGGGACCTTCCACTACTGAAGGTGATATTTATCATGCTGAAAATTCTATCTCTGTACTAAGAGAACTAAGGCTAGAGAGAAAAAGAACAGAGAGCTCGCCCAATGTGTGGATACCCTCACTTCTTTTATCCAATCTGTTCTACTTGTTGGAAGCAACACAACCAGTTCAGCCCTAGGTGTGTCTATCACATAACTTATTGATTCCAATAAGTTAGAATCTATTAAGAGAGCTCATGTGATTGTCAAGGCAGTGAATGATTGGTCTAGTCAATATATCGCTAAGGGGATATCTCTTATTGAACACGGCTTGAGGAATTATGATACACTTAAGGAGACAACCAATCTCCACCGAACTGAACTGCAAGAGGTGAAAAGGGACGTCGTCAAGTTGTCTATTGCTTTTCTAGAAATGCAAGAGATGACTAAACTGCCCCCTACTATCTTAACTTCAGAAGGTATCATCCATAATCTTGGTATTAATACTATTAACCTCTGGGTAGAATTACTAGACTAGAAGCATCATGTTACAAAAGAATTCCAATCCAACCTCACAGCATCAGTCGTTAAAAATGTGAATCTTCAGCATGACTTGAGAAGTCACTTCTCTATAATAGGCATTAAAATCTTCACTGAAGATAGGAAAGAACTATTGGAGATAAATGTTGTGAAGAATGTCTTCTATCAAAGAGTTAAAGATGATCTTTCTGCAAGTAAAGCTGACTGTAGGTCTCTTGAAAGGATAAAGAATGTCATCGTTTTGTTGGATTCTATTAGTGAGGAAGCTAAGGATATTCCGTGGGAAATAGCCGAGGTTGGTAAAAACATGAAGAAGTGGAGAATAAGAGTAGAAGCCATAGCTAAACCCATTGAAGAGGAATTATCAACAATCCTTACCAACTACAAGGCATACAAGAAAGTAGGTCCACCAGTGACTCAGCAAACCCAGAACAATGCGATAGATACTGCGGCACATGCACAACAGGAATCGGAAGAGTTGGATGAGTTCAAGGAAGATGAAGAGGATGCAGAAGTTAATTAGTTAGTTTTTAGTAGTTTAATTTCATAATTTGCATGCCTCAAAAACTATAGGCTCTAGTAGGCCATCTTTACTTTATGTTATGTTTAATACTTTTTAAAGACCATAACTGATCTTTGGGGTGGTTATCTTCAAAAAACCGTCGGTTACCAAAGTCAGTCGTAAAACTGAAAGCTTATATATAGTTAAATTTTGATGTGCATATGGGTTAGACATATTATCTTTGAAGAAAGCTTTAATGAAAGATAGTATCTAAAAGTAATTCTTTGTGAATTGTGGGCATGGTATTACAATTTATGGAATGCTTGTTCTTCTTATGTTGAAATGGCGATTATTATTGGATGCTATCACCTATCTTTTGATTCGTGATATGTTTGATTGCAATTTCATGTTACAACTTTGTTTGGAATTGAAAATGGCAATCTATGAGTATCAAATAGTTTTATAGTTAAGGAAACATTGTGTTCCAATTATACTATCAGATTTCAGTTACTTCTGCCTTTCAAAGAACTTTCTAGTTAAAAATTCCCCGCCTTACTTGCTTTCTAGTTAAAAGCATCAAATTTGTTTTTAGAAAGATCATAAGAAGATAGCTGCGTCTTCTAAAATAAGCAGAGAGCAGGTGTAGAAAGTCAGCACACCTGACTCAACTGTTGTTCTGATTTACCAGTTGTTGGGCACAGAAAATTGTAAGAGTTAAGTGGCAAAATCTAGAACCAACAAGTATCAACCTCTAGAGCCATATGATCCTCCATCAGCTCAGATGTTGGTGACACATGATGCCGATCCGGCATACTAGATGCCCAAACCTACAAATTAATTGATTCGCTGTGTTGGTTAAAAGAGGCTTCTACCTACTACCCAACACCCCAACAACGGACTGAGGGGAAGTTGGTGACAAAATTCAGAATTATAGGTTGGGTGCCAATAATTACCTTTTGAGCCATGGGAACTTCAAACTATATATGATACTAATCTGCTCCCAACTAATGGAAGCTCGATGCCTAAATAATGGGCTTCCCACAACTCTTGCAAGTCTCCTCCAAAAGCACACTGTCGTTGAGCCCATCGTTGACAATTCTATTTCTCAATTTGCTCCTTAGCTTCTCCATGTGCATGCCTTACAAGCAGTTGAGATAGGCTCAAATTATTAGCATTGAATCAATCACTTGATCACCTAATAGTGGAGGTTCCATTATAATTTATAACTTCTCTATTTTTGCTTCAAATTACCCCCTCCCTGCATTGTTCCACCTAACACTACATGTGCTTGTGTGCGCTCAATGTTTCAGCAAAAAAATTATACATTGGGAATTTTGATATGCTTCAATTCTAGAATACCATGCAATAAATCTATCACCTTCACAAGTATAGTGGATTGTAGCAATAGCCTTTTTGGAACTCAACTTGCATGTGATTGTCACCTCTCTTCAACCATTTCTCTCCCCATTCCTCCTCTTTCTTCAACCAATTTTTGCTTCTTTGTGGCTGGGTCCAAGTAGCCAATTTCCTTTATTTGTGATCTACTAATTGCCATTACCTTCTTATAACTACATAAATATTATTGATGTTGGCTTGTTCTGCTGAATTCGGACAATCAAAAGGATTGTGGTCTCTAGGGCAATCACAATCACATTTCTGACATGGCACAATTGGTTGACCTTGACAATTGAACTGAATCCAATTTCTGCTTCCACCCATATTCATTCATCTATTATATCTTTAGCTTTGATACATACTATGTGAGGCACTTGTAGATGTGCTACGAAATGCACACTTATTCTTTTAAAGCTTTGTCAAGGTGTGGAGTGTCATCAATTGCTTTCTTCGAGCAAAGAGTACTTGGTACCCATGTTCTTTATATAGTATAGGTAAATTTTTATTGCATGTCCCACAGCTTGACATATTTCACAAAAGATCCTCCTCAAACAAATGACCTTGGTATGGCCTTTTGTTTAACAATCAATTGACCAAAGTTCTCTTCCTTCCTCTATGGTGTCTTTTATTTCTTCCATCATCCAAAGCATGCCCCTTCAAAGAGCTTAATAATTCCCATTTCACAGCCACTTGAACCAAAGCTATAATATTGACTCATTTTCAAGCATGCGGATTTCTTGTTCTCAGTTTCAATACCCATCATGTGGTGATATACATTCTCAGTAGATGAAGGCAGGATTACCTTCATCTTCCTTCATGACAATGGTATCAACTCTGTGATGAATCACTACTAGTTTAAACCATCAATTGCTTCCTTCTCAAGTCTTTCAATAGCTCTTTGAGCCTCCGTCATAGGCTCACATGTAATGTCCCCTATTAGGAATTAACTCTAAGTTGCCCTAAAATTTCAAAAAAAGATATAGATTATGTTGAAGAACACAGATTTGTCAATTTACATCTGGAATTAGAGCTTGCAACAAGATTAGTCATTGTTATGAAAAATGAATGAATATATGTAGTTCCATAATGTTATAAAAAGAATCCTGAACATCATTATAATCAATATAATATACAGGTAGGATTCTCTTAAGATCTTCCCGAATAACCCATCCGCATTATGAACCATGGGGGATCACATAAGGCACCTCAAGCCTGTCCATCAAGCCCAAGAGCACGAAGTGACACCTGCCATTTGGCCTCCTAGGCCCACTCGGGGTTACCACTACTCCAATGGACCTTCTGCTACTTGCATTCCTTGGATGTACCTTATCTCCCTTCCATAATGGGATAGCATAATGATTGTAGGTCTTAAAGAAAACTCTATCATCATTATATATGCCTACTTCATTACTAACACACATATATTAGAGGCAATGGAATATCTGCATATATCAAATGAAGAAATATAACAATTTAAGCAATTCGTCATGTAATGCAATGTATTTCATACCACAGTATTAGACTAATAAATATTCTGCTGTTTGCTATATTAGTTTCTGAGTTTTGGTAATCTTCAATCAGATCGAATGCTCACTGTTCTCCCCCACATGCTTCTGCCTATCATGGTTTAATATCCTATCATTATCGTCAAATGGTTCGTCTTTTAAAATGGATGTCCCTTAACAAGGGTTGGGACACTTCATTGATCTCCCACCAATAATCATTGGTTATCAATTAGTTTACAACACACCTCTTGAGGGATCGCTGACTTTAGTTCTTTTCCTTAATTCAATCGCTGCATTGTTTATTTTAATCACTGTTATCCTCAGCCCCATCGAAGTTCAATCCATTCCCTACCTATGATTAATAATTTAATAGTAATGAAGGGAAGTGCCGAAATGGTAAACTCCAGTTGGTTTCCTATAGAGTTGGCCCTGCTCAAGTAAATCACTAACTGATTTTAGCTATAAATATTCCTTTAATAGATGTGGCCTGAACTTAATACCTTTCTCTTGCTGTTGACATACAGCTGTACGTTTGGAGAAATTAAGAAATCTTATCTAAGACAACTCCCCGCCTAGGGTTTAGACTTATTCAATGTTGGGTCTAATGTCATAGTGTGGACATGACAAACCACCCTTCCCAAAATTGCTTGTCCTCAAGCAATTGATAGTTTTAACCAAATTCTTCCAATTGGAGGATCCCCAAACTATCCCTTAGATTCTCCTTCTGATTTAATTAGCTTCTATAACCCTTATTCTACATTAAGCTGTAAATTTGAACTAAAACTCGCAATAACATAAACTAAAGTTGGAAATTGACAAGGTTCATAATTTTGATTTTCCATCATCCTCTTTTTGCATCACTTGTAAATGTAAAGGATCGATTGGGTTGTCCCAACGTTTGCGCAATATCATATATATCCCTTAACATTAAAGCAATAACTTATATGTTAAGATGAGGAACAGAAGCATGACACATAGCTATGTAATGTTCCTTTCTAGAATGAATTTATATCTTTTGGGTCCACTTTTGTTATTCTAAATTAAAGCATTTCTCTTTATTGATGATAGACCATACAAAGAATAGCTATCAAAATAGAGATTTACTGAATTCTAATTGCTTGTGTGATAGTTGTACCCATAGTTTGCAAACTCTGTGAGTACTCTCCGAGTTGCTGAGCTCTTTTCTTTGTTTTTTTTGCTGGGTAATTTTTCACAAGTTTAACTCTCGCGTTTTTATAGACAAAAAAAAGTGGGAAAAATGTCCATGCAGATAAAACGTTGGTTACAATGCATTTTTCACATGTTTTTTCTATAAAAGTTTAAAACCATGAATTTTCTCTTTCAAGGTGTCAATTTTTAATTTAATATAGTTTGTAATTGAATTTTACAAAAAACATGTTTTTTAAGAGATTATAATTTTTAGTACTTGCTAAGTTGCCGAGTTTTTGCTGAGTTTTGCCAAGTTGAACATTTTGGGCTTGCTGAGTACTCTCCGAATTCAAGTCTGCAAACTATGGTTGTACCTTTATTTATTTGTTTTGAGGGAAGGTGTAATGTTCTGAGTTTGACTGTTTTAACATTCATAAAGAAACATAGTGTCAGATTGCTGTGTACAATCTGGTTCTGTACTGTCTTAGTTTTCAATACTTGTTTCAATCTTGAACATGATCTTAGTGGTATTTCACAAGTGTGAAGTGGTAAGCAGATCGAAAAGTGATAAGTACTGTTTAGAAAATGGAAGAGCTTCCCAAACAAGGAGTAGCATGTATGGATTATGAATTTATGACTGTGGCGGTGGAACGTATAAATAATAGTACCCTAAATAATGTTTACTCCATCCTTGTTCTCTGTTCTGATTGGGCTGCTGGGTTTCTTCCTCCATAAGCTGTGGGGTGATTATGTCTAAGTCAATGGCTAAGAGACCTTACAACAATTTTAGAGAATCATGAGAAACATTTGCTCCTGACAGATCTAATAATGACTTAACTTAATACTGTTTATATAAAGAATGTTTGATACTTATTGAATTTCATTTTGACATCTGGGACTTGACTGAATTACCATCTGACTTAGAGACATAGACGTCTTGCTATTGTTTGTCATGAATATATTGTGAATGGTTATTACTCCCAACATTTCCTTTCACATTTTATTTTGTTGCCAACTAATTTGTTATGAGAAAACTTACAGAAAGTGCATTTCGAGCAGGACCACTAAGAAGTAGTTGTGTGTGTCGAACAAGGCTGCCTAAGGCAGCAGGCCTTGGCAACCCTCTGGAAAATGATGGCATCCCTGAAGCAGCTGTCTGGTTCTCTGATCCTGTACTTGAGGTAAAAGAATGGGGCTGACTCTCATATCCTGTAAAAGTGAAAGCAAAATATAAGCCATCAAATAACTAAACATATTAATTAAGTTTTATGGCTGTTTATCATCAAACTACTTTATAGAACTAGAGCAAATTTAATAATGAACAGGAATCGTTCTCACCCTCATGTGAAAAAGCCTGAACCATACGGTTTAAGTATTGGGATAATGTTGTTAATGCATCAGGAATAACCTGAAAATAACAGAAAGCACAAAACAAAAATAAACAACATAAGCACAAGATGCAGTTATTATAAGAACATATACCATACAAATGAACAATTGCTGAAATATAGAACCGATGAAATTAATAACTTCAAATACAACCAAAACAAACACTATTCATGCTCACCATATGTTGGGAAGTAAGATGTAACTGGGGTGTGGATGGCATGTTCAAACTACGAGGCGCAGATTGAACATTAGGAACTGCCTGAGCAGGTGGTTGTTGACTTACAGTTTGAGAAACTTCAGTAGTACTATCTGCTTGATTTCGGCCATCTGAAGCATTTCCTTGCTGATCACAAGTTGACAAAACAGGCTGATAAATGCATCATGCTCTCAAACGAACAATTCATAGCTAGTGTAAAATTTATAATAAAAGCAACATGGTTAAACTAGCTAATCTACTCACCATCATCATAGTCGGCCCAGCACCAATAGCAAGATTGGCAGGAGATAGATTGCCAATTCCAATAGAATTAAGAACAGTGGAAAGAATCTTCAAACAAAATATTCAACTGTCTTAGGAAAGCTACTATTCAGAAAATGTGATGTTCAAGGAAATTTCAAATGCAAGGCCACTATGTCATAATAGTAAAATCCAGAATGTAAGCGCATACCCTATTAAGATCTGGAAAACCACCTTCACCTTGGTCTTGAAGATTAAAAGTCCCAAATACTACATTGTGAGCAACTTGCCCATTCCTGTTACGGCCTGTACCTGCTGTAGGATCAGTTCCTGTAAAAGGTTTAGAACATTCAGTGTCTGATATGACAGCCACTGCTTAATAGTTGCCAATCATTTCCAAATAATAATTAGTCCTCAACTTTTTTCTGGCACATGAAAATGAAAAGAAATGTTTAACTAAGTTACCCTGGTTCACCCCTGGACCCCTCCGGACCAGCCTGGGTACAAACTGGTACTTGGTCCTAGTCTGGTTCGCCTGTGGATCCGGGCGGGGTTCAAGTTTTGGGACCCAGTTCAAACTTCTGCCATGGACGAATGGACCCGAGTGGACCAACTTGCCAAAAAGCGAACCCACGACGAACTTAGACGAATTGGGGGGCGCGGACGTCACTAAGTGACATGTTTTTGCAAATTTTATAAAATTTTGACATCCAGAACCTTGAAAGGTGGATATGAAATGCTAATGTTTGCTTCTCATTCTCATTTGTGGTGTGCAAGTAGGTTATTTTGACTTGAGCAAGAGCAAAAGAGCAAGTTCTTGGTTGTGCAAGGAGCAGTTGAAAGATTGGTTTGTGAGCTTTCTTCAAGTGTTTGTGCCTCATTCGTACACCTTTGCAAGCTTACAATGAGTAGAGGTAAGTTCTTGTTCCATTTGTTTTTTGTTTTTGTTTAAGTTTTTAATTTTTTTCATTTCTCTTTCATTCTCCATAAGATCTTAGTCATTTTTTCTATAATTTTTCATTCTCTTTCTTTTAAGTTTTATATTGAATATGTATACAATTTGAAATTTCTTTCCATAGGAAAAGGAACTACAATGGCATCTACCTCTTCCTCAGTAGGCAATACCGAACAAAGAATAGAACCCCACTCTGATTCTCCTTTGTGGAAGCATGTTGATATTATAAGACCCCTTCCAATAGGTGGTGCATTCAGTTGAAAATGTCGGGGTTGTGATGTAGAAAGAAATAGTTCATATTTTCGTGTGGAAGGCCATTTGTGTGGATACCCCAATAGAAGAGTCAAGAAATGCCCTAGAAAAAAAGGTGCACCTATACCCAATGAAACTATGCTAAAATATATTGAAGAGCATGAGGCAGCAGAAGAGAGAGAAGAACGTAGGCAAAATTCAATCGATGGCATTGGCAATAAAACTAAAAGTAAAAAAAAAACAAAGGTAACACAACCCCCCACAGATGTTGTGATAGCAGACCACCCCTTTTTTACTACCTCAGCTACCCGTGAGCCTGAAAAAGAACCCCTTGGCCTTACACACAAAAGAAAGGGACCACTAGAAACTACATTTTAAAATCAAAGTCAAGAAATTGCTGACATTGATGTGGCAAGATGCTTGTATGCAAATGGGCTGTCTTTTAATGTTGTTCGCTCTCCATATCGGAGACAGATGTTGAAAAGTGTCAATGAAGCTCCAAGAGGGTATAAGGGCCCCCGTTTCGAGAGAGTATGAACCACCTTGTTGGATCAAGAGATCAAGTTGATTGATGATCAATTGAAGCCCATAAAGGATTCTTGGATTGAAACAGGGGTATCAATTGTTTCAGATGGGTGGAAAGATGCTAGAAATCGTCCCTTGATCAATGTCCTCACGGTGTCCCCTAAAGGAGCAATGTTTTTGAAAGCGGTGGATTGTGAGGGGCATATAAAAGATGGGTCATTTATTGCTAATATTCCCATCTCTGTCATTGAACAAGTGGGTGCTAATAATGGTGTTCAAGTCATAATGGACAATGCAAAGAATTGTAGAGCTGCTCGTTTGTTGGTTGAAGAGTGATATCAGCATATCTTTTGGACACCTTGTGCAGTCCATTCACTCAATCTTATGCTACAAAAGATTGGGAACACAATTGAGTGGATAAAAGAGGTGTAAGTAGAAGCTAAGGACATCCAAATGTTCATCACAAACCATCACATGACTCAAGGAATATTCAAAATGTTCTCACATTTGGAGTTACTGAAGGTAAGCGAACTTGAACTAAAGTTAGTAATTTAATTTATTTTTTTAAATCAATATGTTACAATTTCTGATTTTCATTTTTTTTATTGTGTAATGTGTATTCTTTTATAAAGTATGTATCTAATAGTTGTATTTTTTTGCTCTAATTTATGTTACAAGTTGTTGAAACTCGTTTTGCATCAAATTGAATCGTCTTGAGACAACTTGTGCAAGTGAAAAGGCACTTTGCAATATGGTAATCAGCAACAATCGGGCTATATGGAAGCAAAGCAACAGTGAGAGGGCTGCCAAAATAAAGTGAAGGATATTGTATGACTTAAGATGGGAACGTGTGGAATATCTCATTAAGTTCACCGAGCCCATTATGAGCATGCTTAGGTACGTTGACATGGATAGACCTTGCCTTGGAGAGATCTATGATGGCATAGACTCAACACTTGAGAAGATCAAGCAAATTGTAAATGAAAAAGAGCAAGATCCCGTAGAGACCCTCTTCAAACAATTGCAAGCAATTATTGTAGAACAATGGAACAAAATGACCACTCCTCTACATTTGCTTGCCTATGCATTGACGCCCAAATATTATAGCAACCAATTTCTTGATCTACCAGGAAGGCTACCACCCTATAGAGATTTAGAAGTGTCTAATGGATACAAGGCAGCATTTGAAAGACTCTTTCCTAATGATGATATGAGAGGTTTGATTATAGATGAGTTCATAGAGTTTGTGAATGCAAGAGGTCTAAGTAATGATGCTCTTCGTCATCGGTTTAGGAAGGATGCTCATAGTTGGTGGTACCTCCATGGCCAAAGATTCCAAACATTGCAGCCCCTTGCAATAAAAATTATTTCACAAGTTTTTGTTTTTTTTTAAATTAGCTTTTTATCTTCATGACTAGCAAGTAATTTTTATAATTTTATTTTGTAAGATTAATAATTTTATTTTAATTGTTTACCTTGTCTTGTCTTCATAGGTTGCTAGTTCATCTGCATCAAAAAGAAATTGAAGCACATAGTTTGTCATCCACTCAGTGAAGCGCAATAGACTACAATCAAAAAGAGGGGAGATCTTGGTATTTGTGCATTACAACTTGCATCTTCTCTCACACAAGACTAAAGAATACAAAGAAGGGGACATGAAGAGGTGGGATGTAAATGCAGAGCTTGCGGACTTGGATGCTTCCACTTCTCGGCTTGCACTTGATGAATTTGAAGATTTTGACGCCAATACTATTGTTGTTGCTGCTGATCCCATTGACCTTAGCTCTATTGGTGAGTCAACTAATGTTGAAGAAGATGAAGATGAATATTAATACATTTTTAATTCATTAGTTGAACTTGAAACAATGATACTTGAACTTGATGTTATGATTTAGTTTTAACTTTTAATGTTTTGAATCTTTGATGTTGAACTTTAAGTATATGATGGTATGATCATGATTCATGATGCTATGATTACAAGTTTATGGTGTTTTTGTTGTTTAAATATTTTTATGATACTATGTGACATTCTAATTTTAACTCATGCTTCTAGGCTTCATAAATATGTATATATATATATATATATATATATAATTTACATGTTTTTTCGAACCCAAACCCCTTTTCAAAATTTTGTCAACTTGCGAACCAATTCTTTGTACCCAACTTAGAACCGAACTCAAACCGGTAACTTAGATATTTAACAATGTCCTATAGCAAATAGTAGATAGTTGGTCAAACTGTAAATATAAATGATACCTATTAAGAACGGCTCAAAGCTCCAGACTACTTCAATAAAGTCTAACTAGTACCACAAATACTAAGCTAGTAAATAAAGGAAAAAAATAGGTAGTTCCTAAAACTCTTCACAAATATAAAGTTAAATGAGAAACCCAGGAACAAGTGATGTTTTAGACAGTATGCTAGAAGTCAATAGAAATTAGCCTGTAAAAACAATATTAACAGATGTTGTTTTCAATCTTTTGGTTAGCCTTTGTATGACAAATCAACAATGGACATGGTAGCACACAAATAGACATGCAATGAAAGAACAACAATATCCAGGCAAAAACTAGAACCACCATATAGTAATAATATGGATAAGGAAATAAAAATTTGCTCAATCAAAGGAAAAACATAGCTCCCACTCCTACACCTCCTCCAAACCCTAACACCATTTCTGTCACTGCCATCAAGGGTTCATTCTCTTCAGCTGTTTTGAAGGGAACCTCTATTTGGTTGGATGCTAAAGTTTTCACCCAGAGATAGCTCCCCTACCTCAAATTCCTAACAAGCTATACCAATTGTTTCCTCTGCTCTTCTGCTCCTCGTGGAAGAGTTGAAGATAGCATCACCTGGGGACAGAGGTGGCAGCTGCAGCAGTCAGTTCTAACCTAAGTCACAGGGTTCCCTGAATTTCAGCCATGAAGTTTGAGATTTGCCTAACTTCAAAAAATTACAAAAAAATCGTTGCAACTCACTTCATATTTGTATAGGTTAGAAGGCGCAATTTTTAATAAGATATATTTCAGAAAAACATTTTCCGAAGGGTTTTTTGCAGCTTTTTTGACGTACAAAAGGGCTTTTTCTATCTTTTTTGGTGGCTCGGGGTAGAAGACACAGTCAAATCATTGTGCAGCTGTAAAGAATCTAAAAAACATTTTTAAGAACTCTGCAAATCGTGTTTAGAAATAGATAGCTAGAAACTCCCTTTGCTATTGTGGAGCCTTTGGGATCTCACGTGTCCAGTCCAGAGTCAAAAACCAATGCGCATCTTCTCATGTACTCTGATAACCTACAACTGATTGAATATCTTGAGGAAAGTTTGACAATGGAATGAATATTTGAAGGACAAGTGATTGATGATCACCGAGCTACTAAAGTATATTTAAGACAATTAAATCAGTTAATGTATTGTCATTAATGTAAAGAACCCAACTGGCTCTCAACTGGAAACTAACTATTTTCTCAATTTTATTTGTAATTTAACAAGGATTCAAAATATTTATAACTTATTTGCAAAATTTCAATTAAAAATCAGAGATAATATTTCACTGAATTTCTCAACATAAGCATTATGAACAATAGAAATTTATATCAACTTCATTGCTTATTTAAATTGGAACTCAACCAGCTTGTCATTAACAATAACCATTACAATAAACAATTCAGAATATGGCACCTTGACAAAACGTGCATGCTGGGAATGAAATGCAGCCACATGAAGAATTGGCACCAAGCATTAAACTCCTCCCCTTTTTGCAATGACGTCTTCAAAAACTAACCAAGTGTAACTCCAACCAATTCACAACAGCAGCAACCTGTTTCAGCCCTCAAACTTGCAATCATTAATCAGTAGTGTACGGCCCTGCCATGTCCATACGGCAGCCTGCATAAAATCTGTACAGCCCTTCCAAAATTGCATACGGCAGCCTTAAAGATGCTTGTCAATAACTCCCTGGTGCAGGAGCACCACACACAACCAGGCCAAAGATAAAGATCATGAAGACCTCAAAGAACATCAAGACAAGACAGAGGAGTGGAAAGTATATCCAGAGTCCAAAGATCAACTGGAAGACCCTAGCACCTATCATGACCTTCAAATGAGTGTAATACTTTGGTATATTTTCAATGTCCTCAAAGGACTACAATTCATTGTGTAAATGTCCTCATAAGGACCAATAGTTTGATTGTAATGGACTAATGATGTCCAAATCTTAAAGTGTGTTTAAGAAGTCTAGGATGGGCTTGGGATAGGTTTAGGACATTAAGGAACATTTAGAAAAGGATTGAGTATCCAAATAAAACCTTTTGGTTATTTAAAAATTCAAATATTTAAATAGGAACGGCTAGTTTAGGGATTTAGAGGGAAGTTTTGGTTTTTAGACTTAACCTTTCAACTCAACGATGACAGTTGGTTGAATTGGTTATTTGAGAAGTTATATAATTAATGTGAAGTCTCTGTTACGAGGCAGCGGAGAATCGGGTGTATGGACTGGTGAAGAAGACAGCAATAATAAACTCTTTGTTTTCTGCAAATTACTTCATTTCTAGAATCTCTAGTTGTTTTGGTTTGATATATTAATGAAATAGCAGGGTTGTTCATTCAATTCAACCGTTTTTTAATGAGTTTGACATTTCATTGAACTGTTGTCGCGCCAGACACGGCCTAACCTGCGTTCCTTCATTTTTACTTCTCTGTTGTAGTAGGGTCTTAGGAATAATGAGAAACATTCCATGAATATAAAGGCCTAATATTCATGGAATGTCAATGCTAACTTGTATTGTTAAGTTATTAACTGAGCATATGTAGAGTTGAGTAGAGTAAAGTGTGATCACGGTTCAGAACAAGGAGAAAACCAATGAAAACGGGTGCCCAAGTACAGCAGCGAGCATTTTATCCAAACAAGGAGTAATTTTTATGATTGGGATTTCCTTAGGAGTTGGAGTGATGGTGAATCATTCACCAATTTGATGTAGGAGTGTGTTCCGACAAGAGATTGAGGAAGCCCTAAAAACTAGGGTTGGAGGGCACAAATTTGGGGGTTCCTATGTTGCAGAACCCTTGGAACAAATTCCTTTTGGATTTGAGCAATTGAAGGTATAAGAAGACACTGTCCAGGAGTTGGGAGTGCCAAGAGGTCTTGAACTTATACTTCCTTTGTAAATTGGGTCATTTTATGCATTGAAAAACAGGGTGTCAGTCATCTATAGGTATATTGGTCCATGGTAACCATATACAATCTTTTGGTATGTTGTAGTACTCTATAAAGAGTGTTGGTAAATGTCATTACATTGTCAAGAGTCTTGAGAAAAGGTAAAGTGATTCACATTCTAAGTCTGCTGCAGGATTATTAGACAGCCTATTAGGCCTTGAGTTCAGTTTGGGAAAGCTTTGTGAAGTGGGAGTATGGAATTGAACTAGAGTCCTAGAATTCCTTGAAAACAAGTAATTGAAAGTCTATAAAACCGAAATCGTCATTTAAGAATATTGTGGGAAGCCTTGCTAAGTCAAGTCCTTGGAGCACTTAAGGTTTTGGATAGGCTAGAGTGGCTAAACCTCTGAAATTTTCAATTCTCATTGTGTTTTGAATACCACCACCCTTCCGTCTGCATCACTCCCAGCATCTTCCATAATTGCTAAACAATAACCCCCAACAATGCTATCGAATTTCTAAAGAACTCTCTCCAAACTATGAAGACTAAACTCACAAACAGCTTCTCAATAACAGTAAACACAGTAGAGAAGTTAATTTAATTTGCTCTACCTCAGCAGCAAATTGAATTTCCAGAATCAGAATTGTATTCTCAGAATTCAGTTTGCAAAATTCATCATCAATCAGTGATGATTCAAATTGCCAAGAGAGGAATCAGTCCTCAAACCCTAGCCATTTCTCATAGCCAAGAACTTCATAAAATTTTCATCAAATGAATCATGGATCTCTTAGAATGAGCTCTCAAATCCCTTTTTATTCTTTCTTGTGAAAGCTCAAACACAATTCTTACCAATGTGGGATAAAAAGATATACTTTTCCTTTTAATAATTCATTTACTCCAATACTTTAAATTAATACCTTGGCTTAGGCTTCCATGAATTAATTAAATAAATGGCCCCTTCCCATGATGACTCAACCCTCAACTTAAGTGAAATTATAAAGTTAAATTATAAATTTATAATAAGCCATTTAATGATTTAATAATAATTTGGCCACCAAAATAATAATAACTCCCAAAATACTTATCCTTTTAATATCTCGTCTAAAATAGGAGTCACACCTATTATTTTCCCATGTGACCAAATGCACTTTCCAAAAATAGAAAGGGTCCTTCTTGAACAACATCAAGCTTACTATAAATAGTAAACGTGACAAAACTATAGCAAATGAAGTCCAAATGACGCCAAACCAAAGCATACTAAATCCTGAAGTAGATGCCCACTTAAAGAGACCCTCTGTCCATCCTCATTAACCTATGAGGGTCACATGATAGGCTAATCCCAAGAGCCTGAAAAACGGGGACATTACATTAATGTCAACTAGTTTTGACTATACTTATCATGATGGTTACAAACATCTTAAGAAGGAAAAATGGTAAAGGAAAGAGATATCTACATGAAAATGAGATGGATAAGAAGGATATGGATATGGTATACATTGGATAACTTATTGATGAGTCTACTACATTATGTTAGTTATTTGATTGTATTACATGAACCTACTATGTACTGAAGATCAAGACTGAACAAGTTTATGTGGTCAGTAAATGAAGAATTTTGTATACACCAAGCAAGTTTAGTGTATACCGAGTACAGTATTAACCGAGCTAGTTATTACTGACGCATTATGGTATTGACCAAGTGAAAGAAATAAATAGAACTTATGACTGTCGACTAAAAATGATGAGTTGAATAATTGTTTATGATTCCGAGGTAAAAGATAATGTTTGTTATGATAATCAAACGACTGACAAAATTCAAAGATGATCGAATGAAGGAGAACGAAACGTGTTATTGACACAATTGTCAAGGAAGGTTAAAGCGACAAAATCTACGGTGAAGATTAAGAGGCAAAATCTATGGATGGAAATAAAACTGTTTATGATGTCTATATAAGGAGACATGAGATTCATTATTGAGTCTGGATGCTGCAAGAGAATTCGCGTGAAAAAGATTGATTTCATGCAACACTGATCAAACTGGTTTAAGACAGAACCGAGCAAAATTGCAGACAACACCGAGCGACAGAGAAAGCAATTATCGAGCAAAACAGAGTTGGAGGAAACAAAAATATTGAATTGATTATTGATCAGAGGTATTTTTGAGCTTAGCATAGATCTGAAAATCTGCAAATCAAGTTGTATTTGAATCAAATCATTACTGTAACAGTTTAACCATTGCTACAAATAAATCTCTTAACCGAGTGGGACTTAACAGTCTTTATATTTCAATATGACATTGAATGAATGTTGATTGTTTTCTTATTGACCCCATAGTGAATGTTTGGTCAAGGGAGAACCGTTAGTGATAAATCTTCTAACCAAGTCACACCTCACAGTGTGTTTTGTAACCTTTAATAGGGTTGGCTCCTAACCGAGCTCACTTCAGAAGAGTGAATTATTTTGGGTTACCGGTCCCAGGTGGTTTTTCCCCTAACAAGGTTTCCACGTTAAAATCTGTGTTATATGTGTATGAATGTGTTGACTTGTTATTTTACTTTACACATTACTATAATTGGATAGATCGGTAAACACAATACTTAATTTACTGGTAATCAGTATATGAAGAGAAAGGCACAGTTGATATTTTACCAAGTTGATTAATTGATTTGAAAGTTTTGATATATACATCTGGGAGTATTTAGGACTGTAGGATAACTGGACTTAACTGATTCACCCCCCCTCTCAATTATCTAACAATACTCATTATTTACAAATGACCAATTTCAGAGGCATGGGAATCAGGAACTTGTCAAACAAATATGCATGACTAATATGGTTCAAGATGCCTTGAATATCAGACTTAATGTAAGCATAGATTAATTAACCAAAGAACAAATCCTGCTAACAACAAGAAGAAAAACTACATGTTGCCTCGAGATCCAAGTAATAAGTTTATGCACTGTTTTATTCTATTGATCATTTACAACTAAAATTTAATATTTTAATACCTATCAAAAAAATTAATATTTTAATATTTAATATAATTACATTTGAAGTTCAATATTTTTATTTTATTGCTATAATATTATAGATGTTTATAAAAATTAAATATTATATTTAACATTTAATATATTATATTTTTTATTTGTTAATATATTATATTATAATTATACTATATATGTTTAAATTTAATATTATATAATTTATAAATTATGACTTTAATTTTTATAATAATTTTGCTTATTATATACATGCTATATGTTATTTAAGTGATATTCTAAATTATTTTATAAGTTTACATAAATATTTATAATTTTATGTTTTTTTGAACAAATTCAAATTTATTTATCAATGTTCAACTATTTTGATTATTTTGTGAATATATTATTTATATGTTTTTTAAAAATCAAATTTATTATTATATAAAGGTGAATTTAATCACGATTTTTTTCAATTTTTTTACCCTTGTCGAATTCCATTCAAATTTCATTGTTGCTGAACACGAACTCGAACTCAAACCTTATGACATAGGTCTTCTCCATGTCCACTTCCTTCTTCTTGTTGGTACTCCTGTCTCTCCAGATGGCACACAGATCTCTCCCACAAAATATAGTGTCACTGTTTCCTTAAGAGTTTCAGTACAGCTACTGTTCGAATTTCAGTGGCAGCTGCTACTGTTGTGTTGAAGGATGCCTAACCTTCTATTACAATTGCAGAAGTGAGAAACAAATCAGCTTAATCTGTGTTTTCAATTCCTTTCTCTGAGCAGGGGAATCCAATTATTTAGTTTAAGAGCAGGTTTCAACATTTAGTTTTGGACTCCAATTTAACCAGTGCAACCATACCAACAGTCAATGCTAAAAATACCAAGAATCACAAATAAAGTATGCTCGCTCACAGGTAAAAGATAGGATGGACGGTTAGGTTGGCAAAATCAGTATGAAAGATAGCATCATCACCCTCATGCCAAGTAAAACCTCAATGATGATGACAAGCCTGTTATTTTTCCCTTTATATGCCACTGTTGCATAAAATGAAGATAGCTGAAAAATTTTAAATAAGACATATAACAGAGGCATCCCTTCTAAAGGAATAAATAGAGATATTTGAATAGCACATAACATGATATACAAGATATTGATAAATTTTAGAATATTTATGCATTTAGTATTACAATCTCATTTTCAAAAAAAATTATTATTTGATCTGGCTTAACACTGGCAACCAAAACCTCAAACATTGCTCAGATAAACAGTTGAGGAGAAACAGTAAACTCAATAAAACTGTCCAAACCTTGTTGCTCATTAGTTCCATCACCTCCGCTTGTCCCTTCTGTTGATGACGAAGATGGTGGAAGAGGTTGCCGAACCACCAAATGCAATGTATGTCCATCCTCAACATCTAGTTACAGTTAATGAAATTCAATAATTTTGGGAAATGAGGTAGACTGAAACACTCAAATTAAGATAATGTAACACACAGTGCAATCTAGAGAACCATGTCAACTTAGAATACCAGTTGACATAATCATTTGTCACGATATTTAAAAAAAAAATTAACCAAATCTATCTGCTCTACTAAGAGCAACAGATAAAATTTGGACATGAGTACCTCTATTGGCATGTTTGCTCATGCAATATTTTAAAAACAAAAAATCAACCAAATCTATCTGCTCTACTAAGAGCAACAGATAAAATTCAGACATGAGTACCTCTATTGGCATGTTTGCTCATGCAAAAGCCTCTAGAAACACAATTTATCTGTGTTTTATCTGTTGCTTCAATTTCTTGCCTAAAATAATTCAATCGCTCTTGTTAAATAGGCAGCCAGTGAGGAGAGTACAATTGTTGAGCAACCCTGACTTTGTGTACTACTCCAACTAGGGATTCCTCAAGCTCTTGCTTTTATCCAAGACTACTATTATTGTTAGAGAATGTAATTGCAGAGTCTCATTAACACTTTCCTGCCTACATTATTTATGGTTCAGTTCATTTTGATTACCCAACAATAGAGATAATATTTAAGAATTTGTAAAAATGAAAAGTTAGTTCAGCAAAATGTTCTCAAGCTGCACACAATCAAAATAAGGATACGATAATCTGATAAAAGTTGATCATCCTTCAAGACCTTTCCCCGACAAATAAGACGTTGTCTTTCTAATGGCACACCAGTTAAGGCTGCGATTTGCTCTTTTAGAACAGGCACAGGCGTCTGCAAGGTCAGCACCATCAGGAACTTTGTTAATATAAACCACAGATAAAGCATCATATCCAAAAAGTCAATCTATTATTACCTCTCAATTTTTAAAAATTCAGAAGGTAATTTTTTTCCAATCAAACAGAAACAGACATTATTCACACAAATGATAAAATAGGCAAGTACTTGTCAAGTATCTTCACATACAAAATCAAAATATTGACAACACAATCAAAAGATTCCAACATTTAAAGAGCCAACAATGCAAGTATTTTTTGTTTATCTTAATACCCATGTCAGTTAAACAGGATTGATAAAGGTCCCATCTTGCTAGCTAAGAGCAAACCAAAATGTTCACCAAGTCATACAAGTTACTGATTCAAACCAAGCAGACTACTTCACTTGTTTCTACTAAAGAGATTTTCAGAATTCTTCGTATGCTGGATAAAACTGCAGTTTTTTCTTCAATGAAAATAATGGAGTTAAAGACTATATGCATTAAGTGCTGTATTTTTTTAGAACACCAACCTCCTTTGAAAACCTACATTCCATGTCCTTCCCACCCAAGGGTTAAGTGGCATCAAAAATAGTAGAATTCAGATTGGTGTAAAGTGATATAGCAGCAGAAAGGAAAATTGGCCTCCCCCACAAGAAGGTTTAACCAAACCAAACCTTGATGAGGCTGCAAGGGACAATCCTAGTACCTATTGGAATATTTTTAGTCTCCTACGTTCTTGCTATTTTTCATGTACACCGCCTTGGGGGACGGGGGGACGTCGGAATAGTGGGACAAGTTTCCAAGTGGGGGGGACAGAAGGGCCTCAATTTCGGGACGGCGGCGGGGGGTGGGGTGGGTGTGTGTGTGTGTATACTATATACTATACATGTGGTACTTAAAATGCTAGTTATGAAAAGATGTATAACAATATAAGACATAAAGATGTAAATAGTAAAACAATAACTGTAAAATAGTAAATTAGAATTACTAAATACTTGAACATTGCATCGAACATTGAACATTCAACAATAAAATTTTAAATAGTTGAATCAGAAAATTGAAGAGTTCTATTATATAATAGATATCAAAAGTATGAGACCATAAAGAAGATTACATTGAGTAGCATGATATCAAAACAAGTACAAACTACAAGAGATGGGACCCACATACCCCTAGGACAAGAATAAAACCCATAAAACAAATAAAAAATGTTTTGGTTTGTTTTTTAAAATGCACTTTATCTATCTGTCGTGACAGGGGTAGCCCCTTAGGGGACCCCTGGGCGTCCCCTGAGGGGTTGAGGGATGTTGTTGCATCCCCCTGTCCCCTCCAGGGATGCAAGTCCCCACATTTCCGGCAGACAGCGGTGATTTGCGTGGCACCGCTAGGCCGCTGGGGACACCGGAACGCTATCCCCACATCCACAGTGTGTCCCCATTCCAAGGAACGCTGGGGATTTTGGGGGGGGACGTGTCCTCGGAGTACACTGTTATTTTTAGCTCGTTATGCTAGAATCTTAGTTTAATAGTTGTTTAGGCTCTATTTTTGAATTGTCGTAATCTATTCAATTTTTAGACATTGTCTTTATTTAAATGACTTTGCTTTTTCATTAACGCTTTTTATAGCGTCTATAAACTCTATATATTCGTTGTATTGGCAATACAAATTAATTCAAATTTTTAGAGTTTCATGGTATCCGAGCAAGACGATGGGATTTTTTAGAGTTTGGCGATTTTTTTAAAAAAATTGTGGCTGCTACCTGGAATATTTTCCAGACTTTTTTAATCGATTTTTTTAATGAAAAAATTGCTAGTGTAATTTTTGAAGGGTTCTTGTTCAAATTGAAAGGTTTTTCTCATGCGTTTGTTTTGATTGCCCGCATTTACATTCTTTGAAATTCACACGACATCCTCGTTGCCCTTTTTTTTGCTCGTGTTTTGTAACCCACACACCTGCAGTTTTTTGAGCATTGTTGGTGGGTAGTTTTGCATTTGTTATGTCATGTTTTTTTGTTCGAATGGTTTTCTGCTGCGGTGGACCAAGTTCGAAGCACTGTTTAATGCCGAAACTCGCGCCATATTTATCTACAAGTGCAATTTTCTGATGTTTTCCTGCGACATTGGGAAGTTCAATCCAAGGGCCTTTTTTTGTGTTTTATTCTCACACGAGGGTTTGTTTGGTCGTCGATGTTTGAGCCCGCGCTTGCTTACGTTTTTGTATCACACAATCTCAGTTTTTTGGCGTTATTTTCGTCACATTCTGGAATTTTTTTATCGCATTCTCAACAGGTGTTCCTCCTGCATTTCGAGGGCATCTGTTCTATTCGTTTTTTCCATTATTTTAACCTTTTCTTTTATGCCATTTACGGATTTCCTTGAAGTATCGCGTGCAAAGTATGTTTTTGGGTTGCAGCGGTAGTCGTTTGCAAAAGCAGCGTAGTTTTTAGCCGCATTTTGCAAGGCATGGAGATCGGCTTTACCTGATAAGGGTTTTTCTTGTGCCATTTTTGAGAAAAATTATGCATTTCTAGGTTTTTCATAATTTTTCCAAAAAATTTATATGATGGTTTTCTAATTTTTCCCTTTAAAAAAATCATGCAAGGGTTTTAATAATTTACCCCTACAAAAATTATCTAGAGGGTTTTTATAATTTTTTTTTCCCTATAAAAAAAAATATCTGGGGTTTTCATAATTTTTTCCTTCAAAAGGTTTTGGTAGGGTTTATAATTTTTTCCTCAAAAATTAAGGATTTGCTCCCATGTGACCTAGTCAGGGTTTCCACAGTTCAGGAGGGTTCTCTGGTTTCTAGAAAGGTTTTACCGTTTTCTCCTTAGAAACGACGTTCTATATGCTGATCCGTGTCTCAGATTTTGTGCCAGCTATCAGTTTAGTTTTCAATTTTATCCTCAAAAATCATTTTTGGGTTCTGCAATTCACAAAGTTGCATGAGAATCCTTTATGGGTTTTATAGTTTTTCCTTAAAAACCGAAGTTTTGTAATAGGGTTTTTACCGTGTTTTTCCAAAAAAATGATGTTTTGTAAACTTCAATTTCAGGGTTTTGTTAGTTTTTTCCACAAAAATCATGGCTTCTTGAAGTCTGTTTTGAGTCATAGTGCTCATCTACAAAAGTTCTTGGCAAATCATGGTATCTTGCAATTTGTTTTGGGGCATCCTACTCATCTACAAAAGTTTGGAGGGTTTGCCAATTTTTCCTCAAAATCGTGGCAGTTGTTCTCAGTGTCTCTCTCTATCTACAAGGAAGGGCAGTTTGTTATCCAACATCAAGTTGGACATTTTGTGATTCTGGGAGGGTTAGTGGCAGACTCATCTTAATGGCAGAGTTCATGGCAGGCTCTTGTCTCTTGTTGCAGAGCATTCTGAAGAAGGGGGCACTCCTCTCTGTTTTTTTTTGGACAAATTTTGGCTACTCTTGGTCATTGACATTCTGCAGATCCAGGGAGGGTCTCAATAGTCCAAGAATGTTCTGAAGAATTTATGACCACAAGACACGTACAGTCTTTTGTAGGGTAGTTGATAGAATGACCATTAAGGAAGGGTAATAGAATATTTTTAGTCCCCTATGTTTTTGTTATTTTTAGCTCGTTATTCTAGAATCTTAGTTTAATGGTCATTTAGGCTCTATTTTTGAATGTCTTAATCTGTTCTATTTTTAGACATCGTTTTTATTTAGACAACTTTGTTTTTTCATTAACGCTTTTTATAGCATCTATGAACTCTATATATTGGGTGTATTGGTAATACAAATTAATTCAGTTTTTTTGAGTTTCCAGTACAGCACAAGGAGGATTTGCTCTCAAGAACTTGTGTGGAAGCTTGATTACAAAGAATCTCGTTTTCTAGATATTCACATAAACAATGAAGTGGAATGGGAAGCTTTATATGTTGTTTATAAGCAACAACTTCACAAAATCAAACTAATTTGATAGTGTAAGGTGACTCAATGATAGTTCAAGTTCAAGTTCTAAAGCAAAATTTTGAATCTATCAGGTTTGTACATTGCATAAGGCATTTGAACACAGTTGCTGAGCATTTGGCCAACGAAGGCATCGATCAAAATCCGATTATGGCCATATATATCCATAGAGCTAGCTCTTGGAAACTTAGAACTGCTGCTAGTCTTTGACCCTCCTATTTCTTGTTCACTTCTACGGTTAAACTTAATAATTAGCCATGGGATTTTAAATATGCCTAATGCCATATTTGTTTAGCATGTGACAGGCCACTGACTATACGGAATTATAATTTAGGTGATTGGCAGCACTCAGACAGTTTGGCATGTTGACTGGGCTCAGTACAGTGCATTTATCTTCCTTAGTAAGGTTGTAGCCAAGTGTGGAGGTGTTATTAAGTTTGGTGAGGGCATTTTATGCTAAGTTTTTGTAAGGTGGCAACGTAAGAGCTCTAGTTTGGTTGATTTGCCTCCAAGGATTGTCTTGGGTAGCTTGCTAGGCATGCAAGGTCCTAAACAAGTTGATTGTGACGGTATGCAGCTGGTGCCAGGCAACATTTTGGAAAGAAGGCTGAAAAGCATTTTTCTTAACAAGATCAAAGAGCCCTAGGTTTTTGTCAGGGATATTCCAGGTGAGCAAACATTGTTGGCTGTACATCACTCCAATGCAGCCATACTTGTTCACTTTGCAACCAGAATTGCATTTTATCTACCAGATGCAGATATTCATCTCTAGCTCCTACAAGTTTTCCTTCTATATCAAATTTCTCGTTTAGAATTGCAAAATGCTGATTTGGAGGCAGAGCAGGTTTTAGAAGCAGCAGTGGTGGAGGGACAGACTTGGCCTCCACTCTTACTCAGAGCACAAGTAATCTGGACAAACTAACAGAGTTGCGCAATGGAGTTAGCTTTATGTGCTCCCTTTCAGACAGGTGGAAAAAGTTTCAGCCAGATTGCATGTGCCTCACCATCATGAGAGGCTATAAGTCAAAATTAATTTTACCAACCCCATCTTCGATGACCAAAGCTCATCAATGGATGGATGCTATAGCATGCACTTTCTCTCATTGGTTGCTTTTCAACTAGGTTACCGTAAAGTAGCATTTACAGGCCGATTCCGGGTACAAAATGTCCCAGAATCAGATCCTGGTTCGAATCGCCTATGGATTTGGTCAGGGTACGGATTTTCTTTCTTAAAAGGTTTTTTAATTTTTTTGTTTTGCATGTCAAATCTGATCAATTCGAGCAACCAAAATGGGGACTCAGAACCCAGAATTCTGAGCATTTCAACTGCAAGCACAATGTTTAGATGTTTATTTTCTCTCTGAACATTGTTGTCTCAGGATCCATCATCCAATATCTCATTCTAAATTTGTCTCATAAAGGAGAAGCTGCCTTTCCAGTCCGTAACAGGAGTTCTGAGTGACGGAAGAGGAGTGGCACTTCCCACAAACCAGGCATAGTTCAACCCTATTAAAACAAAAAAGAAAAAGAAAAATATTTACTTTAACATTATCCTTTATACATCACACGTAATCAGAAGAGAAAATTTAGTCAATTCTTTCGCTATTAACTTTGGAATATTAACATTAGCCATGTAAGTCGATTTCCAATATTGTTTTTAATTTTTGCAAGTTTTATATTTAGAAGTCTAAATATTATACTTTGATTTGAGGATTTTAATTTAACATGGCCACTACAATCACACTAGGGTTATGGGAAATAATATTTAAATGGTTTTTAATTTATTAGAATTTTAATTAATAAAAAGAAAATATTTAGATGGTTTTATTTAATATCTTTTTAATTTATTTAAATTTTATTAAATTTAATACCTTTTTTAACAATTATTAATTTTATTAATTATAACAAATGAAGGTTATTGTTTACTGACCTTATGCTGCCTGTTTTTTGGTGAGTGCCCGGAACGGGATTTTTATTACATAAATGTGTTGTTGGGTGCCTAAGGGCAAAAGGGTTTTAATTTCATGGATTTATTTGAAGTTTGATTTTTGAGGATTTTGGGGTTGGATCGTTTTGCGTGCTTCCCAAAATTGTTGATTGGCATTGTTCAACATAAATTGAATCTTGGAATGTGTTGTACTCCATGTTTGTGACCATTGTATGGATTTACTTTGTGTGTATCGGATTTGTGTTTGAATCCGTACTCCTGACAAAGTGCCCAGTTGAGTGTGTTGCGTTGACGTGTGTTGCATTTTACCCCTTTATAGATTTTACTCGATGCTTGATTTGAGATTGCATCCTGACTTAGTGATGTTGATGTTTGAGATCGCATCACAAGCACATTGAGAGTGCCATGTCGAGATCCCGAGGGACCCGCGCTCTTGGTTTGAGACCAATTGAGCTTACCATGCTTCTTGTGGTTTTTATGACTTAGAGTCTTTTATGGCTTTTCTCTTGTTGCATTGTTTTGCTTTGTGCCTCGTAGAACAAGATGAGCCTAGTGTTTAGGTAGTGGAGTGGAGTGGCTCCTTACGTGGATCCCGGCCCACAAGTTGCCGACACAAGACATGTGAAGGGGTTTCTTAATAAGTGAAAACTTAATATAAACAAATTGAGGAAAACACATAATAAAAAGATAAGAGAGTTAATATGCCTACCTGTCTGTGAGCAAGCGTTGACTTGAGATAATTGTGTGTCTGTCCGTCTGTCGGTATTGACCTGAGATACATTCCAATGTCTGTCCGTCTGAAGGCATTGACCTGAGACTTGATGCTACTTGGGCTACCACGAGCCAAGTAATGACACTCCACCTTGAGTCCCTCCACTACAACCTTGATAGCTCTGAGCAGTGACCTTGACCTGCTTGCATTTTGTTACTTGCATTGTGAGTGCATTCATACTTTTGTATCATCCTATGAGTTATGCATCTGCTTGACATGTGTGATAGCCTTTTTGGTGTATGTGTGTATTCTTGTGTATGTAGTCGGGTTACTATCTACGCGAGCACAGTGGGGTGGGCCTGAGGGTTCCACATTGTAGGGTGGTGTTGCACTATACCACTACTAAGGACCTATGTATAAGTGATGACCTTCCTCCAGAGAAAGAGACTCTGAGCATTGAGTGCTCAATGTTTTCCTTTCTTTTAGCTCACTAATGTATATATATGTTTGGTTGTTTATGTTCTTAGTTTAGACCTTTTATGTACTGATCTTGTTATCGAGTAAGAATTGCCTCCATTTGATTATCCGGTACTTCCCAGTGTGGAGAAAGCCTTGTTATTTAACTGTGCGTTGGAGTTGGCAAGCCTAATTAGTGAATGAACTAAGAAAACACACCTTTAGATTAAATTCTCTTACATTTTATGCAATCTGGGGGCAGTGTAACGCATTTGCCTCCTAAAATAGCACGGATTTGCACATATGACATGTTTTTATGTGCATGACATGTTTTCCAGCGGATCTGATAAACAGTCTATATGACAAACAATCTAGTGCATATGAGGTACAGATCAGCGCATACCACATGTTTTCCAACGCATATGACATGTTTTCCAGCACATTTGACATGTTTTCTAGTACATACAATTTAATAGCGCATCAGACTATGAGTTATAGTAACCATAGAATGAGTAAAACATTCTAGGAAACCATTTCTTAGCTTCAACAACAAAATCTTTATTAACTTTTGCACTATTGGATATTAGCCTCTCTTTGTTGAGCCAACATTTCTCCAAGCAATTCTAAACTTTTTGTAAATTTTATTTGCTTTTTAGGAATCATACTCAATTTTGTTTTTCACTTCGTAAAGCAATTATTTCACATTCTAACTTTGAACAATTTTCAGATTTAAGAACAAGTTCAACATTTACCACTTCTACCTATCTTTTATTCTCCTCAAGTTCAACTTTCAGATTTATGATAATCTGATTTTTGACTTCAATGTCTTTTCAAAGATCTTCATTGTCTTTTGACACTGATGCTAATTGTTGTGTCTTTTCCTTCTTCAATCTGTTGATCTCTTTTAGTGCACATACCAACTCTCCTTCTAGATCAACTTCAGCTTCTGTATCGCTGCTTGGATCAGCATCTCTATGATTTGTAGAACATGGTCCTATTGCAATAAACAAAGTTTCACAATTATCACAATCAGAATCATCAGAATTAATACTATCTTCTTTAATTTATAGACTTTTCTTTTTCTTTGAGAATCCTTTTGGTTTATGAGTAAATTGTTTCTTTTTAAAACCCTCTTCTTCATCACTGTTAGTATAAGGGCATTTAGCTGCAAAATGTCCACTTTTCCCTCAATTGAAACATTTAAGAGGTGATTTTCCTTTGTTTTTGCCAAAAAATTTAAATTTTTTTACCAAGTTCACCAGTGGTTCTTCTAAATCATTTTCTGATTCTATGCTTTCATCCTTCTCCTTTTTAGTTGCTCTAAAAGCAACATCTTTCCTTGCTTCTTCATCACCTACCATTCTCATTTCATAGGCTGTTAGAAAACCATGTAAATCATCTATTGTAATTTTAGTGAGATCTTTTGCCTCTTCTATAGCAGAAATTTTTGCATTGTATCTAGAAGGTAAAGAATGCAAAACCTTTTGAACAATGATTGATTCTTTTATCTTTTCTCCTAACCCTTTGATAACATTTACAATTTCATCAACCCTTAGGAGGTAATCTGCAATACGTTCTTCTTTCATTTTCAATTATTCAAACCTGGCTTTGTATGTTTGCAATTTTGCATGTTTTACCTTGTCATCCCCTTCACAGATGCTCTTCAGTTTATCCCAAATCTCCTTGGTTGTTTTACAATGCATAACTTTATCAAACTCTATATTAGATAAACCACACAACAAAGCATTTTTAGCTTTAGCATTGTTCTCATAATCTTTCTTTTCTGTAGGATCAGTTAAAGTAGTCTTAGGCATAGTATAACTATTTTCAACAGCCAGCCAGACATCATAACCTATTGAGCCAATATAAATTTCCATCCTAATACTCCAAAAAAGAATAATTGGTGCCATCAAACAAAGGTGCTTTATTTGAGGAAGAACCTTCTAAACTAGCCATGTGTTCTAGTGACAGGATCTGCTTAGACTAATTAGGTCTTTTAACAAACACTGGCTCTAATACCAATTGTAGAACACAGATTTACTACTAAGAGGGGGGGTGAATTAGTAGCAAATAAAACTTAAACTTTTATCCAATTCAATGCTTTAATCAATTACTTCTAACTGCATGTTGAAGTTAAAGCATTAAATAGAAGATAGAAGAGAAGCACCTCGAGACCAAAAGACAATACACAAGATTATGACATGGAAACCCGAGATGGAAAAAAAGATGGTGAGTAATGCTGCTAGGATCTACCATCCTAATCCAGCCTCACAATTTAAAACAGTTAAAATAAGTTTAGGGCACCAACCCACGGAGTCGCCCAACTCCTTTTACTTCAAAAGCACCAACTTTTTCAGATGCAATCTTATCAAAATGAGCATCAACCCAATACCCTTGGAACACCAACTCAGAATACTACAGTGCAAATATGAATTACCAATCTGAGAATTGACTCAGGATGTACAGGAATGAAAAGTATAATCTTTGAGTTCTTCCTTTTACAAATGTGACTGAACTAAGATTCTGACATATCAACACAAATCTGATTAGATCCCTGAAAAACGAATTCAATCTGAAATGCTTATAAACCTTCTGCAAACTGAATTCAAGCAAACATAATCAGACTATTTATCAATTCCAGTCTGAAATTATATCATTAAAATTCCTCTGCAAACTGTAACCATTCAGGAAAAGAATGTCTGCACATATGTATATCTTAATAATATCTCTGTAATCAAACCAAAAACCAGAACTTGAGTATTATTTCAAGATATTAACAGCAGATCAAAAATGTATACCTTCCCAGAAAAATCTGTTTCTTTCAGCACTTCACCATATCTGGAGCAACAAGGATCTTCAACAGTTTGTATTCTTTTTGCATCATTCTTCACATAGAAGAGTCTGTGTTAAATATCACAGTTTCGTGTTTGCAGCATTATACATTTTCACCAATTTTAATGCTTCTATAAATACTCCTTATATTGCTTGCTCATTAAGCACTGATATATTTTCATTCAGCAACACACCTTCAACTTCCGAATGAAAAAGGCTATAAGTTTGTATATTGGTTCAACCAAAATTTGGTTGCAACTGTCTCCAACTCCACGTGTTCCAAAACTAACTGTAAACTGCCGCTACTCCTTGAATACTAGAATTCGACTTTTGTCTTGTGATTGCCAAATAAAACAAATACCATATTTGTTCGTTAATTTTAATCTTCAATGTTCAAAGAAGATAGACATCCATCCTGTTGTCAGTTTGTACAGGTGGCAGTAAAAAATCTATAAACCGACTTTAAAAGACAGATTATCGAACCTTTTTGAAAGAGACAAATTACAAGTCTTCGATTCTCTGTACTAATGACAGATGGCAGTACAAGGAATGAATGGCAATTTTATAAATAAAATAAGTCTTTTATAAACCGGAAGCTCCTGATTCATTCTTCAATCAGTTATATCATGCCCAAATATGAATGCTGGTAATATCTATGAAGGATGTCACTGACTTCATTAAGCCTGATTGTTTATCCATTAAAACACTGTTTTGTTGTTTCCATCTATTCTTTTAAACATTTGCTTCGTGTACACTCTGTGTCACCAATACAAAAGACTCATGATAAAGTCTCTTTAATATGCCGTCTTCTGTTTTATTCGGTTCTGATTAGAAAGTTTGTTTATATCACACAACAAGAAATATGAGTTCATATATGCAACTGCTTCTTTTACACAGCAATACATAGCTTTACTCAACTGCTTTTTTTACACAGCGGCACATAGATTCAAGAAAGGTATGATATCCATTGCCAAACTGATTGAATGAAATCTTATTGTTTACAATATTTTGACATCAATGACAATTAGACTAACAATTATGACCAAACTTCCTATTGAAGTTTGTTCTCCAAAGAAAGTTTGTCAAGTCTGAAATTCTGGATTATTGGGCTATTCCAAAAGGGCGTTGACGTATTTCATATTGGCTTCGAACTGATGCTAGAAACAAAGATCCAAAATTGTTTAAAAATAGACCAGACAATTGCAACAAGTCTTGTTGTAAACCAAGATATCATTGAAATAGACAACAAATTTTCCAACACGGGCCTTGAAAACATAATCAATGATGCACATGGATGTTGCCTTGAAAACACAAACTTGGCACCACTGAGAAGTGACATTGAACTTAGAAATTACTTAGGATATTGGTCCCTGAAAAGGAATGGTCGTACTTCCTAGAGATTGTTTAAAAGCAGCATTATCTAAGACTATCAATCACTCAGTATACTCGTTGTTCAAGGAACTATTTGATTTGGCACTCAATCTGAATATATCAACGAGAGTAATAAGGTAGCTAATTGGGCAACCAACATAACAAAAGCCAATAAAATTCAATATACCAGCACTCAATATGTTTCTTGTTCAAGGAACTCTTCATTCAGCACAATCTGAACAGTCTCAATGAGAGTAGTATCCCGAGGTGATTCATTAGGCAATTAAAAACCAGGTAAAAACTAATAAAATGCTAAACATACCTCAAAGGAGTAACTCCTTTGGGATCCAAAGGAAATTATAACACACATTAAAAGATTTGAGTTCTCTAAATCATCATCTGCTTAAGCTTCCAAATCAAACAGATTCAATTATTCACAAGAGTTGCCTCGTTTAACAGCAAGCATACCAAACAGCAAAAGATTAATAATAATTAAATTTATGCACTTTACTTGTCATTTGTAATATATCAGTCTTCGCATAAAAGACAAAACCGGATTCATACTAATGAGATACTCCAAACATCAAACTACAACTGAGTCAATTGATGCAAATCAATTGTGGCTTGGAATGGCTCAATGGAAAATGTGACTTGTCACTTACGAGAAACGTGTGAGGATTGTTCTTCCTTTACCCATCCAAAGTGATAAAATGCCCTTGCAGGTGACAATGTAACATCATCTACAACCTACCAATTTGTCTCTAAATTTATAATTGTTAGTGAAGGAATTCCTTGTAGTTAATAAAATAGTCATTGAACATAGAGTGTTAACTAAGTATTACAAGCATTGACATGGGATACCTAAATCTCTATATTCTAGATTATTACTCCCAACTAGCTAGAAGGGTTTCCACCAATCTTGCCTTATTTCTTACAACTTGACCATCCTCATCTAGTTTGTTTCAGAAAACCCACTTAGTTCCAATGGCATTCTTGTCCTTAGGTCTTGGCACAAGCTTCCAAGTCTCATTCTTCTCCATTTGATCGAATTCTTCCTCCATAGCCTTCATCCAATGTTTGTCTTCACTTGCTTCTGAAAAGTTATTTGACTCAATTTTGGAAGGAAAACACAAATTTCCATGTCTGTTGTATAGGCTAGTCTTCTTCTTGTTTAAATTTTTGTGTCTTTACCTCCAATAATCAAATCTTCGACATTGTTCTTTAACAAATCTGGATGGTGTCTTTGGTGGTGCTTTCGAATTTCCTTGCTCAACTTCTTCAGTTTCAGTTTCTTCCTCTGATTCTTCTTTACAATTTTCTTCCTTATGTTGATCAATTTCTTGTACTAACTCCTTTTGATGCCTTTCTTCATCAACTCTCACATTTGCACTTCAACAACTTTGTGCAATCCCTTGTTATAGCACTTGTTAGCTTTGCTCCTTGTGGAATATCCAAGGAAGGCACCTTCATCACTTCTGGAATCAAATTTACCCAAATATTCCTCCCCCTCCTTATATAGAATTTGCTTCTAAAATTTTTGAAATACTTCATTGATGCAAGCCTTCCCTTCCAAAGTTCATATAAAGTTTTGTTATTCACCCTCATTTGAGCTCGGGTAAAGATGTGTACAATTGTATGAACCACTTCTTTCCAAAAAGTGTTAGCTATCTTGGATTCATTGAGCATGGCTCATGTCGTACCTTGGATAGTTCTATTCTTTCTCTCCCCTACTCTATTTTGCTATGGAGTTCTTATGGTTGAATGTCTTCTTATCCCATGCCTTCCACAATCTTGTTCAAATTGATTTGAGGTAAATTCTCCTCCTCTATCAAATCTAAGGCAATTGATCTTCAGCACTATTTCATTCTCTACTAAGGCTTTGAATGCCTCAAACTTCTCTAATGCTTCAGATTTTTCTTTAAGAAAAGTTACCCACGTCGTCTTGGAATAATCATCAATTAACAACATGAAATAGCACTCACCTTGCAAACTTTTTGTCCTCGTGGACCCACATAAGTCAGCATGAAGAAGTTCCAAAGGTTTTGATGTAGAATATTCCTTCAATTCAAAGCTTGTCCTTGTTTGTTTCCCATATTGACACTATTTGCAAATGGTATTTGATGGTTTTTGTTATTTTTGGCATGACCCTTAAAGCTTGCTTTTGCAAATCTTCGCAATATTTTCAAAACTAAAGGTGGCCCATTCTTTTGTGCCACAACCAACTCTCATCTTCTTGCCCCATGTAGCAATTTTAACTTCTAACCTCATTATAAAAGTAAAGATCTCTATTTGTTATGTAGGCATCAGCTATTAGTTTTCCATCTTTCACAATTTTGCATCCTTGAGATACAAAAGTAAAGGTATGCCTTCATCACACATTTGACTCACACTTAGTAGATTATGCTTCAATCCTTCTACAAATTAAACATCTTTAGTTTGGTTCTTCCATTGTCCAAATTGGGTGTATCTTTTCCTTTTATATTTATTGTAGCATTGTCCCCAAACCTAATTGTTCCTTCATCTACCTTCTTCAAAGAGAGAAATTTGCTCTTGTCACTAGTCATGTGAATTGAGCATCTATTGTCAACATACCATTGGTTTCTCTCATCTTGAGCATGTAGAGAAACCTTTACAAGCATGGATCTCTCCTTAATCTCTTGCTCCTTCGAAACTTTATTTGGTTCATTCTTTTCTTGTCACAAGCATCCTCTTTCTTCTCTTGTCTTGGAAGCTCAGTAAAAGTACTTATGCAAAACTTAGCTATGTGGCCAAAATTGTTACACTTATAACATATGACATTATTAATCCAATAGAGTAGATGAGTAGAAGTTCCTTTTTGAGAATCTGAAATCATTCCTTGAACGCATTCTACATTCTATTGCTTTATGACCATATCGATTGCATGAAAAACAATATCCATAAAAGGAAAAACCAAACCTAGTAGTGCAAGGCTTTCTTTTATAAAATGTCCATTTGAGGTCGTCCTTGTTCGCTCTTTGAGACTCTGGGGCTTTATCCTTCTCCTTGCTTACTTCTTCGTTGGAATCTTTGAGGGCTGCAGCATAATTCTTACTATCCAACTATGTTGTAGTTTGCAAACTTTCAAGTAAAGACCACTTTTAACAAGGGGTGATCTTTGCAAATTAATAAGATCTAACATTTCTAAGCTTTTGTCAAATTTTATGTTTTTGTTTAGTTGTTCCTTTATCTTTTCTAACTCTCGTTCCTTAGAGAAACAATCTCCAATTCAAGCTTCTCACATTGCTGCTCTTTCAAGACATCCTCAATGTGTTTGGCTTCTTTAGCTCGAGCCTTTTAGTGCATAATTGTCTTCTTGGATTTTTTGCGATCCTCTCAAATTTGATCTTTCAGCTTTGAGTTCCACTTCTTGAGTCTTTTCATTTCAATGATGGCAACAATAAGCTCTTCCTCAAGATCTGCTCGTGTCCTCGCTTTTGGATTATTTTATTTTCTCTTTCTTTGCACATTGGAGCTTCTTCTTTCATTTCCATGGCCATGAAAAGAATTTATACTCTTCCACTTTCCGAAAAGCTTTCATCGATTTCAAATGAGCTATTATTTCCTTGAGCATAAAGGCTCTTCTTGTGTTTGTGAAAACTCTTCTTGGATTTTCCTTGATTGTGCTTCACCTTGCTATGATCATTTTTCTTGCCTCTTCTCTTGTCATAATATACATTTTTCTCTTCACTACTTTCACTTCCAACTTGTAGACATTTGGAAGCATAATGACCAATATTACCACAGTAAAAACATTTAAGAGTATACTTACATTTGCGCTTGTTGGATCCTTTATTGAATTTCTTCACAAAGTAGGCTTCTTCCTCATTGCTTGAGCTTTCACTTGACGTTGGAGCTTTGCTCTTCATCTTTCTTGATGCCTTTTAGGCAGCTTCTCGTTTTGATGCTCTTCCATTTTTGTTCTTATTTCATATGTTGTAAAAATGCCATGGAACTTGTCCATCTTCAAGGTATTTAAACCCTTCATTTCTTTGATGGTCAAAACTTTTGCATCAAATATCATGGGAAGAGATGTTAACATTTTTTGCACAATAACTTATTGTCCAACCTTTTCTCCAAGACCATGAATAGTGTTTACAAATTCATCCACATAGAGAAAGTACGCAGCAACATTTTCTTCTTCCTTCATCTTAAGACATTCAAATTGTCTCTCGTGCAGCTTAGCCTACTTCACTTTGTTGTCTCCATAATTCTTTTGAAGTTATCCGATCTATCTTTTTTTGATGTGCATAGCATGACTTTGACTAACTCAGGTTCAATTAGTCCACTCATCTCGAATGCGATTTTCCAACTTGGTCAGTAGGTGAAATAGATGGTGCCTCATCTCCACAACTACTTGCCATATATCAAGTCCATGGGCCATCAAATAGGTGTGCATTCCAAAATTCCAAAAAGCATAGTTGTTCCCATGAGCTCGACTGGAGGAAAACCCTTCTTGGCTCGCCATGTGTGTTATTAAGATCTTCCCTTCAAGCAGTTAGGCTTTTCAAACGAACCCGCTTTGATACCAACTGAAGAAAACATACACACTTGTACTAAGATGGGGGTGAATCGGCATAAGACCAGCATTTTCAATTTATAATTTCAGCAATCTTAAAGCAATGAACAAAGCATCTACACAATTAAGATCTAATAAAAGGAACACAAGATACACACACAATTGTATGTGGAAACCCCTACAAGAGAAAACTATGGCAAAATATTGCTTTTATAAACTTTTTACAATTTTGTACGCACCAACAAACAAGAGACACCAATCCCCTCCACTGAGCACCAACTCAGGTAGAGACTCCAATCTCTTGAGTAAGAGGCACCAACCTCCTAAATTTGCTAAGTAGAAGGCACCAACCTTCAAGAAATATAAGGATTGTGATATTGTTATCGGGATTCAACTGTGTAGTTTTTTAGTCAAACTCATTGACCCATGTTTCATGAGTAGTGGTTCACAAGCACCCATCTCTCATGAGAGTGAATGGAACACATAGCACTCAGTGCATCTAGGTGATGCTCACAGAGGTCAATGAGTTTGACCTGAAAACTACACAATTGAATCTTGATAACAATATCACAATTTGACTTGTGAAAAATACCTCCAACTTGTCAATTAACGAGCTAAAGGGGCTCTATAATGAATGGTTCATAAGGCACAACACTTGCTGAAGGTTTTGCAAATGGGGTTGCAAGCTAAGTGGCCTAAACCTTGGAGGAAACTCCATGGTTAAGCGCGCTTGAGTTGGAGCATTACTAGGAATGGGTGACCTCCTGGGAAGGCCCAATGCTTCACCTTTGTGAGCATCACCTAGGTCGGCCAGCAAAATAAGTTTTTATTTATTTTAAATTGCTTTTACTACTGAGTCAGCTGGCAGATTTAATATCTATAATTTTTATTTTATTTATTTATTAATCGCATTGCCCAATTCAGGTAGGCCCTCTTTGGGACGCCCAGAATAAGTCATTTTATTTATGATTTACTTGCAAATAATAAACTCCCCTGTTTAGTCAGCCCTTGAAATCAATGACAACTATTGATAAGTAGTAGATATTTTCCACAACAAGTCAAATTGTGCTATTGCTATTTGCTACCAAGATTCAACTATGTTGTTTTTTGAGTCAAACTCATTGACCCATGTTTCATTAGTAGTGATTCCCAAAAACCCATCTCAAGGAACACTCAACAATCATTTTATCTAGGTGATGCTCACAGAGGTCAAGCATTGGGTCTTCTCAAGAGGTCACCCATTCCAGTACAACTACAACTCAAGGTTGCTTAACCATCTATTTGCTACCAAGATTCAACTATGTTGTTTTTTGAGTCAAACTCATTGACCCATGTTTCATTAGTAGTGGTTCCCAAAAACCCATCTCTCATTAGAATGAATGGAACACTCAACAATCATTTTATCTAGGTGATACTCACAGAGGTCAAGCATTGGGTCTTCTCAGGAGGTCACCCATTCTAGTACAACTACAACTCAAGGTTGCTTAACCATGGAGTTTCCTCCAAGGTTAAGCCCAATTAGCTTGCAACCCTATTTGCAAAACCTTCAGCAAGTGTTGTTCCTTATAAACCATTCATGATGGAGCCCTTTAGCTCATCAATTGATAAGTAGAAGATGTTTTCCAGAGCAAGTCAAATTGTGATATTGCTATCAAGATTCAACTGTGTAGTTTTTTAGTCAAACTCATTTGAGTCAAATTTATTGAGTTGGAATTGTACTGGGATGGGTGACCTCTCAGGAAGGCCCAATTCTTCATCTCGGTGAGCATCACCTAGATGCAATGAGTGCTAAGTGTTACATTCATTCTCGTGAAAGATGGGTTCTTGTAAACCACTACTCATGAAACATGGTTCAATGACTTTGACTCAAAAAACTACACATTTAAATCCTGATAGTAATATCACAGTTTGACTCGTTGTGGAAGATATCTCCTACTTATCAATTGATGAGCTAAAGAGGCTCCATGAATGGTTCATAAGGAACAACACTTATTGAAGGTTTTGCAAATGGGATTGCAAGCTAAGTGGACTTAACCTTGGAGGAAACTTCGTGGGGTTAAGCACGCTTGAGTTGGAGTTGTATTGGGATGGGTGACCTCTCGAGAAGACCCAATGCTTCACCTCTATGAGCATCACCTAGATGCAATGAGTGCTAAGTGTTCCATTCGTTCTCATGAGAGATGAGTTCTTATGAACCAAGTGATTCATGAAACATGGGTCAATGAGTTTGACTCAAAAAACTACACAGTTGAATCCTAATAGCAATATCATAGTGACAAATATTTCCAACATGATGATGGAATGAATTATGGTTTGATACGTTGGTGAATGATTATTGAATGAATGCTAATTTGATAGAGTGTTTTCTGTTTGATTGTTTGCTTGATTTGATAAGTGATGATTTCTTTTGTGGATTCATGAGTAAGGATTGATAAGTGATCCTTCAACTCTTGGAATTTAATTCTCCTTTATTGGTGAAAGGGTCACCACCTTTCATAAGAATTGAGTCACCAATTATCATTGTTGCCTTTGAAAATAATATATCATTCCCCAAATTGATCACCCTTGGAGGTCCTCCTCAAATGAAACCTTCTCCCCTTCATATTTTTCCAATGTGAGGGAGAGTCACACCTCTTCGTCATGTCTACCCTTTGCAATGGTCAAAACCTTTCACAATTACCACCCTCTGAAAGAATCACAACCCTTCATCATTTCTGCCCTTTCAAAGATTTACAACCTTTCATAATTATCACCCTTTGAAAGAGTCACAACCCTTCATCATTGCTGCCATTTGAAATAGTTACTTCCTTATTTTCTTCCCATTCCTATCATCTTCCAATAATCCTTCCTTAATTCCTATTCTTTCTTCTTTCTTCTTTCCCCTGTATCCCCTTTCAAATGAAGTTTTCCTCTCCCTTTAATATCTCATGTTTGAGGGAGTCACAACTTTTCATTTCATGCCTTTTGACCATTTATTAAACTTAACGAAATTTTAATTATGTTATATTTTAATTTTATTATTATTGTTTATTATTAAGTCCTATTTCAAAAAGGGCACATCACATTCCTTCATGTAAAAACCCCTGAAAAAATTGCAGTGTTGATAAAATATTTTGTTCATAGCTTAGATCTAGGGTTGTTTTATCTTTCCAAGGAGCTTCCCCTCTAAATTTAAAGAAAGGTTTATTCTGGCATACTGTTTTGTTTTGTGTTGTCTAACAAAAGACAAATTAAAACACTAACAAAACTCCAAACAGCAAACTAAAATACTAGTTCTTATTCATCAAAAATATTATTATATTTAAATCACGCACTCATATTTTACTAGCTAAATAATTGTACCATTTATATCATCTTGTCACATAAATCATAAGTCCTTACAACCCAAAGTTCATCAATCAAAGAATAATTTATATGTACAGCAAAAACAAGCAAACTCCAAATACAAGCTAAAATACTCATTCTAGGTTAACAAAAAATTACTTAAATAATTCAGCCTCTAATATTTTCTCACTAAACAATTGTACCATTTATATAATCTTGTCAAGTAAATTACATTAAGACATGGACAAGAAAATTTACATCTCTGTTAACCCGTAAAGTGTGAATATGTGAATCAAGTGTCTTTATCTTAATCTCAATAGTAGCATCAGAACTTTCACCCGCATCTCTCCCAGCAATAGCTGTTTCATTGACATTGTTGTCTGCCATCCTGCTGCAATAGTCACAAAACTGAATCAGATCAAATAGAACAATTTGAGATATAAAATAGTGCAATGTTTCAGTTTGAATGAATACCTCCTTAACACTGAAGTATTAAAAGGAAATTATCTCCAAAAGCCTTACTGGAGAAAAGGGAACATAAAAAGTAATTTGCTTTTCTCAAATACAAAATCTGTGAATAGAATGACTTTTCCGTAGCCTTGATTCCTGAACTTAGCTTTTGTGACTGGGGTGAAGAACTAACATTGAAATTTTTCCACCTTTAAGCACAGTTGTATTCATATTATAACAAATGCCATTTCCAGCTTAACAAATTATGAGGGATACGAGTGTCCACTTTGCTGAGATGACAAAGTAACATGACAAGCAATGCTTGGGCCATTCTGATCCATTTGAATAGGAGTAGGCGAATTTCTCCAATACCCATGTATACATGTTATAGCAACAATATCCCAAGACTTATGCATCGTTGTGTAGATGAGGAAATGGCTCACACCAATGGTGGCCGGGGCTATTCCAGGCATGGGATTTGTGATTGATGATGATGACTAGAAAGATGTAAAGTGTAACAATGGGAATTTGAGACCTTTCATCATATGGAGTGCCCAAACTGACATTGAGTCAATGAGGGCAGAGGCTTATGTTGGGTGGACGGTTCTGAAGTTGTTTCTTCAGGAGAAGGAGAATCCAGGATGTTCGTTGCTGGAGGCTGGAGATGCTCAGTGTGATGTTGACAGTGAAGACTTCAAAACAAAGAAACAGCACTTCAAATTGCAAGATTATTGGGTTATCGGCCCTATTCGACCACATCTGGGTATGCTGGATTCGACAGCGGCCTAATGCTTTTAATTCCAGGCTCCGTCCTGGTTTTTCTCTGTGCCTTTTCATTTGTTTCGTCTGGCATGTTCTATATAGGATCTTTGTTTTGTTTTGATACTGGCCTGATCAGTGCCTTTTTTGTAAACTTTATAAAGTCGAAGTACATATGCATGGAAGTATTTTATGGGTAGGGTCACTGGGTCACCCCATTGAGAATTTGTTTATGAATTCTCAGTTTTGCTATATGGGGTTTTCTCTATGTGTTTTGGGATGGTTGGTCTTCAGCTTGTGGTTCCATATCTCTGAGACAGTTGATTATAATGTATGTAATTTCTTTTACTGATTAATACAAATACAAACTATTACCGATCAAAAAAAAACAATATCCAAGACACCAATTACCCATACAGGTACAGCCAGATTTGCAATTCAATCAAAGGGCTGGTAGTCTAAAATTGATAACAAAAAAACTCCACATAAGCTTAGCCTTTTGACCATTATCATAAAGCTAAGCACCCTATTACCGATCAGAGATGCCATCATGGTGTCCATGAAAAATATACAATTCGTTCTATGGTAAGCTAACCAATTTTTTTTTCAATAGAATGATCATGCCTCACTTGTATTGACATTTAATATAAACAGACAATTTAAACATACAAATCCCTGGGCAATAAATTTTGAAAAGTAAAAATGCCAACATAATTTGAAATTTTGACATACACCTGTTGCTGACACAAAGCCCTTTCAAACAGATCAGTGGTGGTGGCAGACTACTAATCCATCAGGATCCTCTTAAAATGGTCACCTCCCCTTGAACAGTCATCTTTCCAAGATTGCAATCTTTTTGCAGACACTCAAACCCGAAACCTTAAGAGGCATAGTAAAATTTAGGGTTTTCTCTATGTCATTCCCCTTTGCTTTGGTATGTCCAATCTCTCAAAAAATATTCCCTAGGGAACCAAAAATGTTAAATACAAGTATATCAGCAATTCTGATAATTTCAGAAACCAAAAAGTTTTATTGTAGTGAGAATGCACAATGTTGTGGCTTTTCAAATTTTGGAAACAGTTCAGTTCTTCTCTAACCTCTTTATAGCTTCTAAATGCCAAATGCGTTTTTTACATTTCCTCACACAGCTGTACATACAATTGCACATAGCACAGAGCAGAAACAAGAAGAGCAAAGTGTGGCGACCTTCTGTAATTCAGAGACCACTACTTGACATACATTCTAAGAGATTATCATATACACCTCTCAAATCAATAAAGTACTTAGTTCTATACATTGCTTCAAAATACAACATTACTTGAACCATATTATTCATCACAACTTTGTTCATCCTGTCAGCTAGTCCATTTTGTTGAGTGTGAGGCATCATGAGATGATTATTTATCCCATTTTTCTTCAAATAGTTTTCAAATAACTTTGATGTGAATTCGCAACCATTATCACCCCTCAATGTGCCAATATGGGATACTGCATCATTTTCAACTATTGTGTAAAACTGTTGAAAAGTTTCAAAGCTTCTAATTTTTGCTTCAAAAAATAGATCCAAGGTATTCAATTGTGGTCATTAAAAAACAATGTTAAGTACTTATTACCACCAGCAAAAGAGACCACTAGTGGACCACACAGATTAATGTGGATCAACTACAGTTTTATTTTAGTTCTCCACTTTGGTATTTGAAATGTCTCTATTTGATGTTTAGCCAAGATGTGTGCTACACATTTTTCAATCATTTTGAGCAAAATCAGTAGACCTGCAACTGCATTCTTTTGCATTGAACAAATGTTGTCATAGTTGGTATGCAAAACCTAGCAGGCCACAAAACATTTGTTGAGACTTGTTGAGATTCCTCCTTCAATGAGGTACAAAACTTCTTGAAATTGAAGGCTCACCTTTGCATTTCAACAACTTTCATCCCTCAAATCTAGTCAAAACAACTGTATTACTATTATCACATTTTCTTTTGATTATTACCTTCCCATCATACCGTAAAATGGAGTGACCTTATTATCAACTAAACACCAAAGACAAGTTCTATTTTACATCAGTAAGGTATAGGCTAATACAGAGAACAAAATATGGAAGTCCTAGTGAGTTGAGTCAAATTGTTCCTTTTCCTTCAGGCTGCAAAACTTGCTCCATTTGTGAAATATATAGGGCCCGTGTTTCTTCATGAAACTTCTCAAATAAGTCAGTTTGGAAAGTTGTATCGTGTAGCATCAGTATCATCATACAAGGTTGAATTCACCAAGCCATAGTTGACATCATTTGATATAGAAACAACACATTCACTTGCAACTGAGCTAAATCTAATTCTAAAGTTTTCTTCCTTTCATTATTTGCTTCCTTTTTTTAATAGGCCTCAAGCATATACCATGACCATGATGTTCTTCATTCATGGGCCTCACAATTCCCTTTTCTACCACATCATTTACAAAACAAATTTAGTCTATCATTTTGCTTCCAATGTGTTGACCATTGTTTTTGACAATTTTGCATCCATGTCTTCTACTTACTCCTCTACCACCATCATTCCTTCCTTTCTTCAAAATTAGACCTTATTGGAAGAATTGCCTTTTTAATGAGCATACCAACTATTTTATCCTCTCATTTTAGTCTTTCTTCCTAAGGCCTTTTCTCTTTCAACCATTTTTTCGACCAACTGATCAAGATTGAGTGATTTCAATTGAGTTCTTGCTTGAAATGAGTCCATGTAGGTTGAATACACAGGAGAGGAACTTTATGAAGGCAGACATATACATAGACATATACATATATGTATTTGTATATGTATGTACACAGTAAATGCATATAGAGAGAGAGAGAGATGTGTGTACATGTCCATACGTATATTTACATTTATGAATACATATATGTATATGTATATACATGTATGTATACGTATACATATATGTATATGTATATGTATATACATGTATGTATACGTATACATATATGTATATGTACACGTACACGTATGTGTACGTGTATGTGTATGTGTATGTGTGCATGTGTGTGTGATTATTTTAGTGCCAGCAGCTTCAGCATTATGTTTGATTGCTTGGATTTCTGAAGTCAAACTCATTACATCACTATTTTTCAACTCAATTTTGAAAAGCTTCAATTGCTATTGTATGAATTCCAATTTTGAGTGAGAATCATACAAATCCTTTAACTTGTTTAGTTCTTCCCATTTCGCATTGCACCATTGTACATGATGGTAGACTTCTCCATCAATTGAGGCCCTTATCAATGAAGAGCACACAGTTATACTAGGGGGCAAGGTGGGGGGTGGGTGAATCAGTATAACAATGAATTTTACCAATTTAAACTCTATCTATCACAATAGCATCAATTACTAAATTTAACAATTATGCACATGAGAACACAATAACACAATGTTTTATGTGGAAACCCAAATGGGAGAAAACCACAGCAAACCAGTGTTTTTGTATAATTCTTCTTTTACAACTTGTTTGCAGGCACCAACCCCTAAAAGAAAAGCACCGACTTCACTTAAATCCAAAATTCCACCTTGACAATGTTGCTATCTCAACTGATGGTGGATGCTACTTTTCTCCACAAATCTGATTATATTTCCTTCCTCAATCTGCTATTATTATGGTCACAGATCTTCCATAAGATAATCACAATCTCTTTATGAAATTTATTATAGTTTTACCATAGAGTGATCACAAACTTCACTTGAGAATCTGCTATATTCTCTTCATAAATCTGACATATTTTCTTCTTCAAACTCTGCTATGAACTCCTCAAATCTTTATTATCTAATATATTATTCTTTGTGAACCAGGTACACATCTATATGATGATTGTCTTCAAAGCACACAACATCAGGAGGAAATTCAGGTAGTGCATCATCAAAGTCAGAGTCTGCATCGTCCCTCCCATCAAGTGAACCAAATAGAAGTCGGACACCCAAATCAGTAGCCTTTAAAGGCTGATCCTCAGAATATTGCACAGACAAGGAGAGCTGAAAAGGTCCTCGTTCTTCATCAAAGACAACATCAGGACTGAAGATAAGATGATCAATGTCTACATCAATCAACCAATAAGCCTTGTGGTTGTCACTGTACTCTGTGAACATAAGCTTCTGACTCTTGGAATCCAATTTGGAGCATTGGGTATCTGGAATCCATATATATGCTAAAGAGCCAAAGACTTTCAGATGACTGATCCTAGGTTTGCAACCAATCCAGGCTTCCTCAGGAGTCTTCTCCTTAACAGCATGTGTGGGAGACCAATTAAGGTGATAGACTGCAGTGAATACTGCTTCTATCCAAAATTTCTTAGGAACACTCTTGTGTTCCATCATTGACCTAGCCATTTTTGTTATAGTGCAGTTTCGACGTTCAACAACGTCGTTCTACTATGGAGTGTAAGGTGTGGTTAACTGGTGTTTGATGTCGTGTGTATCACAGAAGCTGGAGAAAGCATTAGAACAAAACTCCCCCATTATCTGACCTAAAAGTGACTATTGGACAGCCTGACTCCTTTTCTACTAAGGCGACTTTATTTGGGTGAATTTTTTTGACCTACATATTCTTTGTAGGTTTTTCACAAAGATTTCCGAGTCTTTGACAAATTTTTTTGGGTCTGTCAAAAATCTGTACATTAGGATTCACACCAGCCGCACTTCATATTTTTTGAAATCTGTATCTGAATAGGCCTTTGTTCTTGAATTGGGATCTGTGCCTTGGGTTTCGCAATCAATTTTTTGCCATTTAAAACTAGAGAGAGTCTCACAGCCTATTATTTAGATCTTTAGGGGGGTGCTTTTATAATTATTATTATTATTCCTATTATTATTATTATTATTATATTATTATTATTTGCATCTAATGTCTCTTTATATTATTTATCTTTTATAATTCAGGATGCTTCTGCTGTTGTATTGAGGGCTTTAAATATAATCAGTGTCTCCTATACTTTTTCCTTTTACAATCTGTTCATATGAATTGCCCAGCAATCCTCAGCCCTCCAGACCACACTCACAACAAGCTTCAACTTCCTTCTATAACAAATGTAAAATTTGTATCTAGCTATGCATCAGGATTGAAAACATCAGTATCCAGGTGGTAGCCCTCACAACCTATGTTTTGATATACAAGTGGCTTGCTTGTATTGGACTTTGGATTCATTTGCCTTGTAGTCTCTTATTTACTGCAGTTTATGTCCAGTGGTTATTGAAACTATGGTGCATAAATCGTGCAGTTTTACAAAAATGTGATAGCAGAGATCTTGAAACACCTTTCAAGCTTGTTTTTTGTTTGTAAATATTCCCTAACAATCGTTGCTATTACAACCAAAAAGCAGGTATCATTATTTGTCATTTGATAAGTAGGCAATATCATTATTTGATAGGTATCATTATGTGATAGCAGAGATCTTGAAACACTTTTCAAGCTTGTTTTTTGTTTGTAAATATTCCCTAACAATCATTGCTGTTACAACTAAAAAGGAGGTACCATTATTTGATAAGTAGGAGTTATCATTATTTATATTGGCCTCAGGGGTTGTGGATAGGTAATACTTGATCCAAGTTAAATACATCTCCTAGTCTTTTTCTTTGTTTGTAAGTAATCTCCAACAATTATTTAATTACAAACAAAAAAACAGTTCTCTTTATCTATGTCTAGCAAAGTGATAATGATGCAATGGTAAAGAGTTATACTTGAACCAGGTTTAAGTCCCTATGCTGCAATAAGCCAATCCATAATCCCAATTGACATGCATTTGTGCCAACAAGCAAGGAGAACAATCAAGCATGACCCATGTTTAGTAATCTAACGCTCAAGTGCCCCTGCTACATTATGGTAAACCCAATTCTCACTGTACACATGTTGAGGTTGAGTTGTAACGAGTTTGGAGAGCATTTAAGCATGACCATGTTTGCAAGTGTTGAGTTCAAGCTTTCCCACTGCCATAAAGCAATCAATGACTTCAGTGGACATGTGATAAGATTATGGTAATGACTGCAAAAACACATTCACGCATGACAAAAACTTTAAAATCTCAAAAAGACCTAAAGGCAACCAAACATAACCACACCCTAGCTCAACCAAGCCAAACAAAAGCTCACAGCCACAAAAGAACAAATCCGTTTCAAAGAAACAAATATACATTCTATAAATGCCCAAACTACCATATAAGGAAATAAAGATGAACCAACACTTCTCACCCTTCCAATCACACCTCTACAGAAATCCACCCTGAAAAATACTGGCAGGGGTAGTTCAATAAAACAAACCCAGAGCGCCAAAAGCTTTAAATTTTTCAAAACCCTTGAAACCCTCTACACTATTCAAGGAATTTTCACCAAGAATCTCAAAGAAAAATTACCAAATAGAGGCTCAAAACATGCCAATAGTCAACAAAATTAAAGGTATTAATGCAACTATGGCCCCAGTTACACTAAATCTGAAAGTTTTCATTCCCGATTTCGGAAACGAGACAAGAAATGACCAAAAACAAAACTTAACTAAATCTGAAACGTGTACTTCGCATTTGAAAGTTTTTTTGAACTCGTTACAAGTACCAACGAAAGGGTTTTCTGTATCCATTTCCTTAATTCCCCTGCATCTACAACCTTTCATGTCGCACCCAGATTTCGAAAACCAACAAAAATAAACAAGAAAATGCAAATTTGCCAAGAAAATGTTTGAAGTATTCTAAAAACATTGAAACAAAAGGCTTTACAATTAATTTTGCCATAATTTCTCTAAACCCGAAACATTTTAACAAAGCCCGGTTTGTTCGTATACAGATGCACCCTGTAAAAAAATCTAAAATCATGTGTTGCAGGAGGCATACCGTGAGTTTGCCTTCGCTTTTATTCAATTCTATCAACTGATGGAAAGAAGTCTTCTGCTGCTGATATAGGAAGTAAAACAGACAAGGAAATTGGAAGAAGTGTTCAGCAAGTACTTTTAAAAGAGATCTTAGATTTACATGTTTTGTTGTATTGTTCAGTGGAGAACTTCTAGATTTTACGTTTGTTGATTTAAATTTTTTTGCAAAGCCTGGACTAAAGTCCTAGGTAATATTGCTTTCCTTCATTTATTGATTTTTTATATATTTTTTATTTATTTGTCTATAATTTTGGATTTTTGTGTTTGTTTGTTGGATTTCGGAGTAATTTTTGTCCAAAATTAAGTGAAATATAAATCTATGGATAAATGTTTTGGGGGACAATGGAAGAATATAGATGTTCTCAATCAAAATGGTATTTTGCTTTTTTTATTATTAAAATTATTTAAAAAGTTTTGTTTAAAAAAAAAATTGGTCATTTTGTATTTTTATAGGTGGTGTTTCTTTAAAAAGCAAGTTCAACTCTGAAAGGAAAGAATATAGTAATTTTTTAAAAAGAAATAATAAGATAAATAATATTTTGGTGTTTATATTAGATGGATAAATTTAATGAATTTTGATAAGTAAATAATTTTTAATATATATTTTTAAGGTTATTTGATTAATATGTTTAATTGTTAAGGTAAATGTATGAGTTTTATCTATATTTATACAATTTAAATT